>PVKC010052265.1:0-10286 GCA_004027635.1 Crocidura indochinensis | reverse complement strand
GTTTCTCATTTCCTCATCTTCGAAATGTAACTTCACAGCATCTTTAATCTTACCTACAATTCTGCATATGACTCATAAGGACCTTGAGTAATTTTTATAAAGTTTCCTCTACCAATGCTGTTAGAATCAATTTTTCCCCATGCTGACAATGCAATATCCCTAATTAAAATTAAAATTTCTTTAGGTAAAGCTGCTTGTGTCTGAATATTTGCAAATTGATTTTTCTGCCATCAATAATTCATACAATAGAGTAACACCTGCCACTTGTTTTTTCGTACCATCCGGGCCATATAATTTGGCTTTTACTCCTTCTGAATAATACATTTCCCATTCAATTCTCTGTTTAGACGACAGGCATATTTCAGCGATTCTTTTAAAATCATATAAAGTCCAATATGAGTTATGACTCTAAAGTCCTAGTAACTCCATACTGTATGGAGATTTGGGCCCATACTCTTTACATGCTTTTTTGAACCTATCTAATTCTTCCATTTGATAGGGTACATAGTTATAAACATTTACCCTGTGTAAAGGGAATGAGGCCGGATTAGCAAAATTACTTTGAGTAAAGCTCTGAGGCCATGCATGTGGTTCATCGTCTGAACCTTCACTGTTGTGCAATTCAATTTTGTGAATAGAACGAGGCCTCACTTCTGGAGTTAGCACCGGAGGTTGGTCATTATCTGAGTCACCACTGTCATGCAATTCACTAGATTTCCTAGCTCTTTTCCTTCCAACAAAAACTCCTATATTACTATTGGTGGGGCTGGATTCATTATCCATTCTGGTTTTAACCTCACCATTTCGACACTTTTTATTTCCTAAATACCAGCCAATAACTATGCTCACAGTAACAACATGAGCCAACACAGAAATTCCACAAACTATGACAGCTGGGGACAATGCAATATTCATTTGAAATATAGACCACAACCATACTACTGCAGTGATTAAAACCAATTAGTTTTAAACATAATGGAATAACATACTTGTATAGTAGAGAACCAATGCGTAAGCAAAAAGGCGGCAGAATCCATAGGACTACCCACAGAAACCATTTAATGGTCAACAGAGGAAATTTCCAATGAAGTATTTCACTTACAGTTAGTGAGGGTCCAGGTTCAGCCTGTTCGGGCACCATTATGTAGAAATTCGACCCCTGAAGAGGTTCACTGATGGAGGGATGGAGAACGAGGTCTTTCCCCTCCAGCTTGGAGAACGTGTCTACCACCCAGCTCAACCAGCAGTTCTGAGGTGAATGCGGTGGGAAGAAATCCAAAAGGCAGCCAGGCTTCTGAAGAAAATAGCTCTTTATTCCTTGCAGAGGTCGAAGCCCCAAATGGCCTGGATAAAGGCCAGCAAGAAAAAAAGGTCCCCACTTTCCACAGATCCTTGCTTTTATCCCCCAGAATCAGGTACCACCCAATGGTGGAAGCAGAATCAGGTACCACCCTAGGGTGGGGGCAGACTGCCAGGTCACACCCTAAGGCAGGGCACAATCACAGATCAGGGTAGGGTCAGAAATGTTTACATACACACAGTTACAGATTAGGGTAAAATCAGAAATGTTTACATACACACAGTTACAGATCAGGGTAAGGTCAGAAATGTTTACATACATACAGTTACAGATCAGGGTAAGGTCAGAAATGTTTACATACACAACATATACACAACATAAATCTTTTAATCATTTTGGTTTTTGACCATGCTTACTGGTGCTCAGATTACCCCTGGCTCTGCTTAGGAATCCCTCCTGTGCAACTCAGGACCATATGGGATATTGGGGTTCACACTCTGTTTGACTGCCTGCAGGCAACTTCCTCCCAACTATACTATCAAAGCCTCTATTTGATGTGACCAGGTAGGTATATCTAAGTGCTGTCATGAGGTTATAAGGTGTTTTCTAGCTGAGCTGGCATCTGACACCATCTCCTGACAGCCTTCACAGGCTCTGTCCCTCAAAGCTGAGCTCCCTAGTGCAGGCATCAGGAGTGGGGGGCTGAAGGTCAAGGCACCTGACTATGGTATACTGGAAGAGGTCTGGGGCTTGGTTTCCCCTGTCTAGGCTGGACCCCCACAAGAGAACAGTGAAAGAAGATTTTCGACGGCTGAGCATTAGGGGTGGGAACATATAGCTGTTAGCTGAGAGATCCCCACCTAGTGCAGAAAAGGCTGTTTTGGCGTCTGAGCTGTGGTTGGGGAGGCAGGTGTGAAGCAGCTTAGGTTGTGTCAGAGGGTAGGAATCCCACTCCGCCCTCCATTGAGGGCTGCTTGGGGCCACATGTGCCCACTAGCCTGCGGATGGTGTCAGACTCCACAAACTGGGATGCATCCTTCAGGTGTTCCCACCAACGAAACAGGAAACCCTCAACAATGATACGGAACCAGGGTGTGACCCACTCTTGGCCCTTCGCCACCCTGTCCAGGAGCTCAGCCAGCTGCTCCTTGTTCATGTAGTGGTAGCTCTTGACTTCCTGGGAGTTGGGCTTTACTGTGAGGTTCTTCCTCACAAACAGAAGGTAGCCCACTTCGTGTTCTCCCCAGACCTCGTCTGAGGGATTGTGGTGGTATATTTGAGTCATGAAGATGATGTTCTGCAGGCAGATCTGGGGGAACAGGGCTGTGTGAGCAAGCAGGTGCAGGGCATTACTTCTGCCCTCTGCCCAGGTGCCAGTGAGAGTTCAGGGCAATATGACCCCATTTCACAAGCACTGCATGCAGGGACAGTGTCCTAGATCACACAGGGCAGGTTCCTGATCTGGGGGAATTCCCAGCTCTGCCAGCAGTTGGTGTAGGGCCGCTTGCCGCACTCCCAGCTTGTCCTTGTTCTCAGTCTCTTCTGGGGTGAACAGTGGTGGCTGGAGCATGATTCGGAGAAGTGGCCTATAGGAGGCGGATGTTTGCATGAGCAATTCCAGAGGTCATCATTCAGGAGTGTCCCATGCTACCCATGTATTCCTCTGCTCAGGAGCTCTGGCAGCTTTTCTCATCTCCTGAGCCCTGACGATGGGTGGGTGTTGTGTGGTCTTCCTGCTCAGGGCCTCTGGTGACACCCACCTGGGAATGTGTACTTGGCATCTGATCTCTGCTGAACCAGGAGTTCATCATCCATGTTGAAGAGAACTACAGAGAAATCTCGGTGCAGCAGTCCTGGTGGCAGAGGGTGGATGTCATGCTCCAGGGCCCAGAAGGACTGTTTGTAGGAGTGTCACCGCTACTGGAACAGGAGTGAGCATTCATCTATCCATGCCCAGCCTAGTGACTGATATCCCTGCTGCCCAGGGAAGTGATGGCCTCCTGCTGGGCTCAGTCTACAGACACCACAGTGGTTGCTGAAACAGCTCCCCAGAGGAACTCACTGCCCAGTGTCCTCATCAACCCCCATAGCCCAAAGCCTTTGTTGATGCTCTCCAAAGATGGCAGTTCTTCTTGGTCTCAGCCCCGAGGATGTGGTCATTTTCTACTTTTTTTTTTGTTTTGTTTTTTGGGCCACACCCAGTTATGCTCAGGGGTTACTCCTGGCTATTTGCTCAGAAGTCGCTCCTGGCAGGCACGGGGGACCATATGGGGAACCAGGGGATCAAACCGTGGTCCATCCTAGGTTAACATAGGCATGGCAGGCGCCTTACCTACAGCGCCACCGCCCGGCCCCCGGATGCGGTCATTTTCATCAATGACAATGCACATCTCCTCTAACCGCCACAACTGCAGCTTGTCCAGGTGGCTAGCAGCCGACATTCCTGCAGATGGTGTAGGGTTTGTCTGGGGTGCTGCTGGCAGTGCAGCTGCCCACCTACAAGTGCTTCATGATGCCCAGGGACTCCCCAGTGACCACCCGTTTAGCCAAGGTTGGAGGCACCATGAGACCACTGTTGGTGGTTCCTGTCCCTTCTCTCAGTCCCCATGGCTGAGCCTTTTCAGCAGTGTCTATGTCCACCTGAATTGGAGGCCACTGGTTTTTTTTGTTTTGTTTTGTTTTTGTCACATCCAACTGCTTTCGGGTTACTTTTGACTCTGTGCTCAGAAATCACTCCTGGCAGGCTCAGGGGGCCATATGGGATGCCTGGAATCAAACCAGGTTCCCTCTTGTGTTGAACACGTGCAAGGCAAATGCCCTATTGCTGTGCTATTGCTCTGGACCCATGGGCCACTTGTTTTCATGGTCTGGGAATCTTGGGTAGCTACATGGAGGAGAACTCTCCAGTTTTGAACTGGTACCAGGGTACATGTTTTCTTTGTTCAGAGCAACTTACAAAATTCTGTGGTGACACGGAAGCTCCCCCACCTATCATCTCTCCCAGAGCCTCTGATGGGAAAAACAGGTCTCCCTGGGCAGTCTCCTAGGACTCACCAAAGCCCAGTCCCGAGTGTGTATGCCTGGGTGCAGGACTGGGTTGAGGCTCCCTATTTATGAGTTAGAAAGGGTACATACCCACCCATGCCTCCGAGTGCCTTTGGAGTAAAGGTTTCCCAATATCTGATATCAGCGACTTTACCCTAATCCTGTGCGTTCTGAGCCCCACTGTAGGAACAGGGACAGAAATGACAGCTGGGATCCAGTGGCCAATGGATTTCAGTGGTTTCACAAAATGCTAGCCTGGCTGCTTAGAGCAAGGACATAGTGCTGCTCAGACCCTGCAGTATGGGGGGTGTTTACCCAGGCTTTCTTAGGCAGTGCACACACTAACTTAGGACAGACTGAGGTTCCATTCCTGGGTGTCCTATATAGTCTTCCAAGCCAGGAATGATTTCTGAGCGCATAGCCAGAAGTAACCGAATGTGGCCCAAAAAGCAAAAAACAAAAGAAAAATATTTGGGATCATTGGAGGGGGTGTGAGCAGTCCCCAAAGACCCCCCCCCCCCACTGAGTTTACAGCTGGTGTGGATGAGGCCAGTCCTCAGGTTAAGGGCTAGGAGCTGGATCTGTCCAGGTTGCAGGATCTGGGGGTCATGTTGCTCCAGAGGACACAGCCCAGAACTCTGCTGGGTCTGCTCTAGGAATGGTCCTTGCCCTCCCAAGGCCCAGAAAAGCATTGTGTGACCCTTTATCTGGAATGAACAGAGGGACTAGGGCACGTGAGGCTCCCCGGCTCCTCCTGAATGGAGAGGGAAGCCATCTAAGGAAGTTAGGTTGAAAGGGGGCTGGTCTGCCACTCAATTAGAGATCATGACAACTCCAAGAATACAATTAGCAAGGGCAGGTTTGACTGACTGACCTGCCAGGGCTGCGGAACATGTCAAAAGACAGAGGACCTGAGCCCTCAACAGCCCACCAAGAGGGTTTGTATAGGGTTTAGGCCGTAGAGTTTAAGCCTATAGGGCAGGGGGTTAGGCAATGTCCAATCAAGAGTTCAATTTAGCTTTCTTCTCCTAATATGGCTCAGGGTTCAGGGGGCGGTGGTGGCGGGTTGTGGAGCAACTTCGTTATTGCACATTCTGACTTTGCTGACGTAAGTGTATCCATCCTGCCAGATGTTTGGGGGTGTAGACCACCTTGTGTCAGGAATATTTGGTTGGCCATCAGACATCTTATGATAAAGGAGAACCATCCTGTGTCAGGAACATCCTGTTGGCTCATCTGCACCCAGTGCCAGGAACATTCTGTTGGCACATCACACACCTTAGGGGGCTTGGACAAATAACAGAACTTTAGCAAGAGTTTAGCAAAAGTTTGACTTAAGCAAAAGTTTAAGTTGAACAGGAGTCTGGCTTAAGAATTACAAGTTATTGAGTTATTGCTAGGCCTTAATTACTATATTCTAAACATGTTTTACCTAACTTTATATATATATTCCAAATTCTATTTCCACAAGGTATTATCAAGGCTCAGCCTGATCGCAAAGGGATCATGACTGGGAATGATGGATCCGGGTCTAGACTTCCTAGATGAACAGTGCAGCTCTGGGATATGGGATAATATCCGATAATGTGTACTATTTTTTGGAAGCTGTGGGCCCTGAGCCTGGAGATTGGCAGTTTGGTTTCTGCCTTGCCTGGATGGTTGCAAATAGTCTCACTGGCTGAATGTGTTAGTTTGAAGGGAGAAGAGAATGAAGTATCTCCTGACCAGGTAAACTGAGGATCCCCTTCCAGAATCTTGCAAAGTGGCAATTCTCTGTTGGGTGATGACAGTGCTTGACCCAGGAGTGAGACACCTTGTATCAGGCCTGCCCAAAGCGGAACTCTGAGAACATGCCTGGAGCTGCGGCTCCTGTGAGGACAGCTGTTCCCAGAAGTGTGACAGTGTGTGTTCCCACTGCTGCCCCAACCCCCACCCACAGGAGGCTGTTTTTCTCCTGCCCCCACCCCTCCACCTGGCGTAGCAGGGTGGCTTGGGTGTTCCTCATGCTGTGCAGTGCTCACAGAGAGGCTAGAGCTCCCCTAAACCCAGTCCAGGCCTCACTGCCATAGAGGCCAAGCAGTTTCCTCCTGGCTCCCAGGCCCTTCCTGCTTCCTGGTGTCTGCCCCTGAACCTGGCAGGGTGCAAGACACACAGGAGTGTTCTACCCCATCCAATGTTTCACTATGACCTGCGTCATCAGCCATGTCACCCACTGAGGAGGGTGATGCCTCATGTCCCAGCCCACCAAGCAACATTTTAAACAGAATTATATCCCTAATAAGATAAAACAAAGACTACAGCACTTACCTTACTGGAAACTACACATACCAATCACATAGTCTTCAAACATTATTGCACTTAATTTTCCTAATTTGACAATGCATTCAAGAAATAATCTGCAGACTATTAACAAAGACTCTGTAGGCAGAAATGACTGTCATAAGCTATTTATTAGAAAAGAATTTTACGAATGCTATTTATTAGCCATAATGGTGAAGCTGGAATGTTTAGCACCTTCTCCAAGCTGCATGGAGAGAACCACCAATAGTGTGGTGGAACTTGTGACCCTTTCCAAGATTACTGCTCTTGTAGCCCTGCAGGAATGCGATCTGGAAGTGGAGATGGGAGATGATTACATTTTGGATCTCCCGAGTAAGTGCTGGAGGAATGGGACAAGTGGAGCCTTTGAGCCATTCCTGCTACAGGCCTCCTGCTCCTGAGGCAGGTCTCTGCTGCTCTTGAGCTGATTTGTGCATATGGCTCTCATGAATGCTCTCACCCTCAGGAGACACAAGCTCCATGTGCGTTGCTTGAATCCTGTTGACTGGCACATGTGCTCTGTTGTGTGAGGGGTGTGGGACCCAGTGTGGCCTTTTTGAGGGCCATGGACAGTGCTATATCTCCCCCTGCAGAGTACTGGGACCTTATGAATTCCTCTGAGAAGCATGAGAAGATTCCTGAAGTTTGGGAAGGGCACAATGTGGCTGACTACATTGATCCAGACATTGTGCAGGTGCGAGCCTCTGAGTCCCATTGGGGTATTGTTCATGAAGAGGGTTCCCTGGGGTAGGCACCAGTCGCTGGCTTTGCCTCTGATGTATGAGCCTTACCCCATGTCCTGCCAGAGTCGGATCTTGTTCCTGTAGGGCCCCTCACTCTTGTGCGTATGCTCCTTTATTGGGTTTGATCTGTCTGTTTGGGCAACCCCCCCTCCATTTATGGGGTCCATCTCTCACATCTTTTGCATTTTTTCTTTTTTTGGTACACACAACCTGTGGTACTTGGGTTACTCTTGGCTCTGCACTGAGAAATCATTCCAGGAAGGATCAGGGGAAGCTAGGAATCGAACCTGGTTCCATCTCTCATTGGCCATGTGCAAGCCAAGTGCCCTATTGCTGTGCTATCTGGCCCCATGCCTTGCTTCTTTAACGGGTTCATCTCTCTGGGTGCCCTCTGCTTTGGTTCCTTTATGGGGTCCTTCTGTCTAGGCACTCTCTACCTTTTTATTGCTTTTCCCTTTCCTTGGACTCCCACTGTCCCTCATTGGCTGTCCCTGTTGGGCTTCTTGTGTTGGATATGATGCATTGTGCATGGTTTTGTGTGCTCTGTGCTGGCTGTGGGGTTGGAGTCCAGAAGACTGGGGTGCTCCATATATCTCTTACTATCGGTTGTTGTTGTTGTGTGTGTGTTTAATCTTTCTGAGTTGTCATTTTTTCTTTAGGACCATAAAAAAGCCACAAAGGAAAACCAGAAGACTGATGTGTGAAATGGAGGTGGCCCCATGTGTCTGACTCATTTGCAGTAAGTTCTCAGAAGCCCTGGATCTGTGGCACCTGCTGGGTGCAAATGAGCTTGCCATGTTGGCTCCTCCATGCCTGTCCTCTTAGATCTCTGAGACATACCTGGCAGTACTTATCCCTGGCTCTGCCCTCGGGAATTACTCCCTTTTTTTTTTTCAAGAGACCCCCAACTCCCAACAGTGTTCAGGAATCACTCTTCTGACAATGCTAGGAGACCTTATAGGATGCCAATGCTCAAACCTGGGTTGGCCATTCACAAGGCAGGTGCCCTTCCTGCTGTAGTGTTATGCTGGTCATTTGTGGCTTCTTTGTTTTCTCTGGCACTGCTGGGTCTTGCCATGTTGCAGGGCTGCAGATTCCTACTGGTATGTCAAGGTACTGAATGTGGAGCATCAAGATGTGATCAGGGCTGATCCCAACCCCTGCATTGGTGGATCATCAGCCATCAGCTTCAGATCTGGGAGCTTATCTCCTCAGCTGCTTTTGTTTTGTGTTGTTTGAGATTAGGGCTCATTCCTGGTGCTGTAGGGGCAGGGGTATACATGGTGCTAGGATTGGCTTTGCACACAGAAAATACCTTCCCCTTCGGTCTGACTCCCTGATTCTGTCTGTCTTTGGCCATACTCCCACTGTCACAGGACAGTCCTGTGGTCACCCCTAGGTGATGGGTAGGGCATCTTTGATGGCCATAGGGGAGCAGAGAACCCTACAGACTGTCAAAGCTTTGTTCTGGAACTCTGGACTGTTGAACCCTTCCTGTCCACATAGTCTACTGAACTCACAAGCTCCCCAGAGACTGGGAAGGCTCCTCAATGAGATGGTAGCCATGCAGGAAGCGTGTATCCTTCATGGGATCAAGTGAGCTGTGTAGACCCGTGAGCATGTGACCAGATGTTTGTCTGGGTCATAGTAAAGTTGTTTGGCCCAGAACTGACTGTCATGTCTCACAAGACTCACTTGCCCACAGCAGAATCTCTTGCTCATTTCAGGTCCAGCGAAATGTCATGGAGAGTGAAATGTGTCTCCTTGGCATTGACATGGACAATAGAGGCAACGTGAGAGGTCAGGGATGTCTGGCCAAGACCCGATGGGCTGCAGAACTGAGGCTTCAAAACCAGGCTCGAACCTGTTGCAGCTGTTGGTAGCACTTTTGAGAGTTGGTTCTCAGGACTTGGGAAGCTCCAGGGCCACACGCTGTCTGCTCTTTACCCTTCAGGTAATTGTGAACTGCACCCTATCTCCTGTGACTCTTTGGGTCTATCAGGGTTCCTTGTATGTTTTGTTTGTTTGCTTATTGTATTTTATGATGGAAATGTCCATTTCTAGGTGAAGGAGAAGTTTGGGAAATACCAAAGACGAAAAAATGAAAATGAAAATGGAAAGTTAGGGGCCGGGCGGTGGCGCTGGAGGTAAGGTGCCTGCCTTGCCTGCGCTAACCTAGGACAGACCGTGGTTCAATCCCCCGGTTCCCCATATGGTCCCCTGTGCCTGCCAGGAGCGAATAGCCAGGAGTAACCCCTGAGCGTCACTGGGTGTGGCCCAAAAATAAAAAAAAAATATGGAAAGTTAGTTCCTAGCATAGATGAGGTCACAGTGTAGGAACCTTTCATGTACCTCTGAGCACTTTGTTGTTTTGGGGATCACTAGTGGGACTCAGAGCTAATACTGATTCTGTGTTTAGGGATTACATTTGGTTTTGGGATTTCAAACCACCTAGCAAGGCGAGTGCTTTACAGCTGGTCTTATCTCTCTAGCCCTTTCTTTTTTTGTTTGTTTTTGGGTCACAGCTGGCAGTGCTCTGGGGTTACACCGTGCTCTATGCTCAGAAATTGCTCCTTTCAGGAGCACCATCTGGGGCTGGGATTCAAATCACCATTCTTCTGCATGCAAGGCAAATTTCCTACTTTCATGCCATCTCCCCGGGTTCTCTATAGCTCTTTTTAATTTTTGCTTTTGTTTTTGGGCCACACCTGTCATTGTTCAGGGGTTGTTACTTCTGTCTCTGCACTCAGAAATTGCTCCTGGCAGGCTCAGGGAACCATGTGGGTTGCCAGGTATTGAACCTGTTTTTGTTCCAGGTCAGCCATGTGCAAGGCAAATGCCCTAGTGACTCCAACCCCAGTCCTTAATTTTTTTTGCTT
>PVKC010052264.1:0-10294 GCA_004027635.1 Crocidura indochinensis | reverse complement strand
AAAGAAAGAAAGAAAGAAAGAAAGAAAGAAAGAAAGAAAGAAAGAAAAAGAAAGAAAGAAAGAAGGAAAGAAGGAAAGAAAGAAGGAAGGAAGAAAGAAAGAAGGAAGGAAGAAAGAAAGAAAGAAAGAAAGAAAGAAAGAAAGAAAGAAAGAAAGAAAGAAAGAAAGAAAGAAAGAAAGGAAGGAAGAAAGAAAGAAAGGAAAGAAGGAAGGAAGGAAGGAAGGAAAGAAGGAAGGAAGGAAGGAAAGAGCAATTTAGCAGACAGGTATTTAACAGGCCATTTCCAGAAGTCAAATGCAAAGAAAATGAGTCCTGAGTTTATATCATGTGATCATGTGTCTTTACGCCATCACTGTAGTTTGTATTAATTAAACTGGATTCAAGTATGAACAACTATGTTCTGCATCTAGGCTTCTGATGTGCCCCAGTCAGCAATTGAGATACCTGTCTTGGCTTTTGTTTTTTCACCTAGAAAAATATGAATTTTCAACCAACCCAACTTATTTGAAAATATTAGATATTAAAAATAAATTAACATACAGAAAATGAAAGCTCCAGAAAATATTCTTTTGCAGAACTTACACATTTAACTTAAGCAAATGTATAATGAATGTGTGAGGAGTTCCTAATCTAAGGATTTAAAAAAATATTACTTATGTCTTAAAACATGTTTCATGTACTCGTAATTGTAGGGGATAAAATAAAATTCATTGAATTCATATTGCTAGACCATGACAACTTCAAAAGTCTAAGCCTTTTTCCAAACTCAGAAAAATTTATGTATGACACAATTGATTGATTACACAGTGAGCTGACCAATGGTTGCAACTGAAAAGTCCTAAGGACTATGAATATTTTTATACCCATGAGATAGGTAAGGCGACATTGTGTAACATGTGATAGATACTATTGTGAGGTAACCTTTACCTCCAAAACAGGAAAATGTATTTCTTGTTAAAACAATATATTGATAAATTTTTCCCTTTATTTAAAGATCTTGATTACATACATGGTTGTGATTAAGTTTCAGTCATGTAAGGAAGACCCCCTTCACTAGTGCAACATTCCCACCACCAATGTCCCAAATCTTCCTCCCTCCCAACCCACCCTACCTGTACTCCATACAGGCCTTCCAGTTTTCTCGTTCATTCACATGATTAGGGTAGTTCTCTGTGTAGTTATTTCTATAACTGCACTCACCACTCTTTGTGGTGTGCTTCATGAAGTGAGCTGGAAGTCCCAGCCCTCCTCCCATTGTCTCTGAGGATTTGTGCAAAAATAACTTTTATTTTTCTCAAAATCCATAGATGAGTGAGACTATTCTGCATCTCTCTCTCCCTCTGACTTATTTCACTCAGCATGTAGATTCCACGTGCATCCATATATAGTAAAATTTCATGACTTCATCTCCTGATGGCTGCATAATATTCCATTGTGTATATGTACCACAATTTCTTTAGCCATTCATCTGTTGAAGGGCATCTTGAAAGTTTCCAGAGCCTTGGTATTGTGAATAGTGCTGCAATAAATATAGGTGTGAGGAAGGAATTTTTGTATTGAATTCTTGTGTTATTAGGGTATATACCTAGGAGTGGAATAGCTGGGTCAAACGGAAGCTCAATTTCCAGATTTTGGAGGAACCTCCATATCGTTTTCCATAGAGGTTGGACTAGAGGGCATTCCCACCAGCAGTGGATAAGAGTTCCTTTCTCGCCACATCCCCGCCAGCAATGATCTCATTCTTTGTGATGTGCGCCAATCTCTGTGGTGTGAGGTGGTATCTCATTATTGTTTTGATTTGCGTCTCCCTGATAATTAGTGACGAGGAGCATTTTTTCATGTGTCTTTTGGCCATTTACATTTCATTGTGTTCATTACACCTCCCCATTTTTTTGATGGAATTAGATGTTTTTTTTCTTGTAACATTCTCTCAGTGCCCTGTATATTTTGGATATTAGCCCCTTATCTGATGGATGTTGGGTGAATAGTCTTTCCCACTCGGTGGATGACTCTTGTATCCTGTGAACTATTTCTTTTGAGGTGCAGAAGCTTCTCAGTTTAATGTATTCCCATCTGTTGATCTCTGCTTCCACGTGTTTGGAAAGTGTAGTTTTCTCCTTGAAGAAGCCTTTCATCTCAATGTCATGGAGTGTATTACCAACGTGTTGTTCTATATACCTCGTGGTATCAGGTCTGATATCGAGGTCTTTAATCCATTTGGATTTTACCTTCGTACATTATGATAACTGGGGTATATGTTCACTTTTTTGCAAGCGGCTAACCAGTTCTGCCAGCTCCACTTGTTGAAGAGGTTTTCCCTGCTCCACTTAGGATTTCTTGCTCCTTTGTCAAAAATTAGGTACTTGTATGTCTGGGGGATAATATCTGAGAATTCAAGCCTATTCCACTGGTCTGAAGGTCTGTCTTTATTCCAATACCATACTGTTTTGATAACTATTGCTTTGTAGTACAGTTTAAAGTACGGAAAGTAATGCCTCCCATTTTCCTTTTCCCTAGGAGTGCTTTAGCTATTCTAGGGTGTTTATTGTTCCAGATGAACTTCATAATTGTTTGATCCACTTCTTTGAAGAATGTCATGGGTATCTTTATGGGGATCCAGTAAATTTGTATAGTGCTTTGGGGTGTATTGTCATTTTAATGATGCTAATCCTGCCAATCCATGAGCAGGGTATGTGTGTCCATTTCCTTGTGTCATCTCTTATTTCTTGGAGCAGTGTTTTATAGTTTTCTTTGTATAGGTCCTTCACGTCTTTGGTCAAGTTGACTCCAAGATATTTGATTTTGTGTGGTGCTATTGTGAATGGGATTGCCTCCTTGACTTCCTTCTCTTCCCTATCATTATTGGTGTATAAAAAGACCATTGATTTCTGTGTGTTAATTTTGTAGTTTGCCACCTTGCTATAGGAGTCTATTGCTTCTAGAAGCTTTTTGGTAGAGTCTTTAGGGTTTTCTAGGTATAGTATCATGTCGTCTGCAAACAATGAGAGCTGACTTCTTCCTTTCCTATCTGGATTCCCTTGATATACTTTACTTGCCTGATCGCTATAGCGAGAACTTCCAGTACTATGTTGAAGAGGAGTGGTGAGAGCAGACAGCCTAGTCTTGTACCAGAATTTAGAGGAAAGGCTTTTAGTTTTACTCCATTAAGGATAATATTTGCCATTGGCTTGTGGTAGATCGCTTCAACTAGATTGAGAAAGGTTCCTTCCATTCCCATCTTGTTGAGAGTTTTGATTAAGAATGGGTGTTGGACCTTATCAAATGCTTAATCTGTGTCTATTGATATGGTCATTTGATTTTTATTTTTCTTCTTATTGATGTTGTGTATGATGTTGATAGATATACGGATGTTAAACCATCCTTGCATTCCTAGAATGAAACCTACTTGGTCGTAGTGTATAATCTTCTTGATGATGCATTGGATCCTATTTGCCCGGATTTTGTTGAAGATCTTTGCATCAGCATTCATCAGGGATATTGGTCTGTAATTTTCTTTTTTGGCAACATCTCTGTCCGGTTTTGGTATCAAGGCGATGCTCGCTTCATAAAAGCTGTTTGGGAGTGTTGCCGTTTTTTCAATTTCACGGAACAGCCTGGCTAGGATTGGTAGTAGCTCCTCTTGAAAGATTTGAAAAAATTCATTAGGAAATCCATCTGGGCCTGGAATTTTCTTTTGGGGCAGATGTTTGATCACAATTTCAATGTCCTCAGTGGTGATGGGGTGTTTAGATATTCTACCTCTTCCTTATTTAAATGTGGAAGGTTATAAGTGTTCCAGAATTTTTCCATTTCTTCTAGGTTCTCATGTTTAGTATCATAAAGTTTCTCAAAGTTGTTTCTGATTACCCTTTGGATCTCTGCAGTATCTGTTGTGATTTCCCCTTTTTCATTCCTAATCTGAGTTATCAGATTTCTCTCTCTCTCTTTCTTTATGAGTTTTGTCAATGGCCTATCAATCTTGTTTATTTTTTCAAAGAACCAACTTCTGCTTTTGTTGATATTTTGGATTGATTTTCGGGTTTCCACTTCATTGAGTTCTGCTTTCAGCTTTGTTATTTCCTTCTGTCTCCCTATTTTTGGTTCCTTTTGTTGGTCATTTTCTAATTTTTTGAGCTGTGTCATTAAGTTATTCAGGTATGCACCTTCTTCCTTCTTTATGTGTGCTTGTAGAGCTATAAATTTTCCTCTCAGGACTGCTTTTGCTGTGTCTCATAGATTTTGGGGGGTTGTGTCTACATCATCATTTGTTTCCAGGAAAAATTTGATTTCCTTTTTTATTTCATCTAGGATCCAGTAGTTCAGTAGCAGGGTGTTTAATTTCCAGTTGTTAACGTTTTTCTTCTGTGTGGCATTGTAGTTCACATCTAATTTCAGGGCCTTGTTGTCGGCAAAGGTAACTTGCAGGATTTCTATCCTCTTGATTTTATGGAGGTATGTTTTATGTTTCAGCATGCAGTCTATCCTGGAGAATGACCCATGTACATTGGAGAAGAATGTATATCCAGTTTTTTGGGATGGAGTGTCCTATATATATCTACTAGTCCTCTTTCTTCCATTTCTCTTTTCAGGGCTCTTATGTTCTTGTTGGGTTTCATTCTGGTTGACCTATCAAGTGTTGATAGGGTCGTGTAGATGTCTCCCATAATTATTGTGTTATCATTGATTTCTTCTTTCAGATTTGTCAGTAACTGTATTAGATAATTTGCTGGTCTCTCATTGGGTGCATATATGTTTAATAGTCTGATTTCTTCCTGTTGCACATATCCCTTGATTAGAACATAGTGTCCATCTTTGTCCCTTTCCACTTTTCTGAGTATAAAGTTGGTGTCATCATATATTAATATGGCCACCCAGCTTTTTTGTGGATATTGTTTGCTTGGATGATTTTCCTCCAGCCTTTGATTTTGAGTCTTTGTTTGTTCTGACTATTCAGATGTGTTTCTTGTAGGCAGCAGAATGTTGGATTCATCTTTTTGACCCACTTTGCCACTCTGTGTCTTTTAATTGATAAATTTAATCCATCAACATTGAGGTAGATGATTGTCATAGGATTTAATGTCATCTTTATAGCTAAGTTTCCTGTGTTTGTTGGTCTCTCTTGTCTTAGAGTAGACCTGTCAGTTTTTCCTTTAAGACTGGGTTATCATCTGTGAAGTTTTTAAGCTGTTGTTTATCCATGAAGCTATGTATTCTTCCTTCAAACCTGAACGTGAGTCGGGCTGGGTGCAGTATTCTCGGTGAGGCATTCATTTCATTCAGTCTTGTCACAATATCCCATCACTGTTTTCTGGCCTTGAGAGTTTCTCGTGACATGTCTGCTGTAAGTCTTAGAGATGCTCCTTTGAATGTAATTTCCCTTTTTGATCTTGCTGCATACAGTATTCTATCTCTGTCTGTGGGATTTGTCATTGTAATGATGATGTGTCTGGGGGTGTTTTTCTTTGGGTCTCTTTTGGCTGGTACTCTTTGGGCATGTAGGATTTGATTGCATGTAGTCGTTAACTTTGATGATGTCTTTGACAGTTGATTCTTCCTGGTGATATCCTACTTGGGTCTCTGGGACTTCAATGATGCTTTTGTTGTTCTGTTGAGTTTATCAAGGACTTCTATTTTCAACTGTTCACATTCCTTGACTACTTTTTCCATTGCCTGATCGTTTGTCCTAACGTTCTTTTCCCATTTCTTCTGCTGTCTTGAGTTTTTCTGCATCTCATCTTCCAGTACTCCGATTCTCTCCTCTGCTGCTGTTACCCTGCTGTCGAGGGCATCCACAGAGGTTTTCAGTTGAGCTACCATGTTTTTTAGGTCTGCTATTTCAGTTTGGAGCTTTCTGAGTTCTGTCTTTGTTTTTTGTTCAGATCGATCTATGCTTTCTTGAAGTTTTACTAACATATTCCATATTTCTATTTTAAATTCCTTGTCTGAGAGGTTAAGCAGAAGTTTGTGATTTTTAGGGTCATCCAAGCTATCATCTTCATTCTTGGTGCATGGTGTTTGCCTATGAGCTTTCCGCATTGTCATGCTAGTAGTGTGGTTTTTCTTGCGTGTTGTGATGGGGTTTATTGGTTAGAAAGAGTGCCCAGCTGCGAAGCGAAGTGAATCGACCGTGCTCTTATGGGACTCCAAGAATTGAACAAAGAGAGAAGCACAGGAAGAAAGTCCCCTCAGTCCACAGTTTTCTCAGCAGAGCACATCTGGGCAGAGTCTCCTGCAGGAAGAGCAAGCAGCTCTCCAATTGGGGAGCCTCACAGCCCACAGTTCTTATTCACTCATTGGCTCGCTGGCAGGTTCAGAATGCAGTGTTTTATGGGTTTGCTTCCCAGGGGTCTGATCTCTTATGGGACTTCAAGAATTGAGCAAAGAAAGAAGCACAGGAAGAAAGTTCCCTCAGTCCACAGTTTTCTCAGCAGAGCTATATTGATCAAGTTTTAAAACAACAATTAGTACAGAGAAAGTTGGGAAGTAAAAAAAATTAAAAGGTGTATCCTATCCAAGGACAATAGATCGATACCCAAGCTACAAAAACCAGACACAGAGGGGACCATTTATAGCAGCCCAGGGGGTAAGGGAGGGGAATATGGGATGCATGCTGGAAACTGAGGTGAAGGGAGGACAACTTTAGTGGTGGAATTTACCCTGATTCAATGACAATATGTACCTAAAATAAAAATTATTTTTAAAAAATAAGTCCCTCTACTTGCATGCAATAGTCTTTTATTCAATCACTTCAGTTTTTTTTAATATTCCAGAATATAGATTAATTTCAAAAGCACATCAGGAAAGAAGCAATTTCCACTCAATAATATATTTCTGGGTGGTAACAAACAGGTGTGCTATAAATATTTTGGGTTTTTTTTTTTGGGGGGTGGCCACAACCAGTGATGCTCAGAGGTTACTCCTGGCTATGCTCTCAGAAATTGCTCCTAGTTTGGGAGACCATATGAGAAGCCGGGATTCCAACCACTGTTTTCCTGGATAGGCTGCATGCAAGGCCAATGTCCTACAGCTGTGATATCACTCCGGCCTCTGTGCTACAAATTTTTAAGTTTAATTTATTACCAGAGATTTCAAATCATAATGTCCTTTAGAAAGAAAGAAAAAAATTAAACACTTCCCTTTGTACAGCAATTAAAATGTCAATTTTAGTGCCTTAATCTGTTATAATTTATTTTAAAATAAATTATAAGTTAATATATTAATGACTTGAGTTATTTAAAGCATTGAACAGTTTTATATAGGAATACCCAAAACATTTTCTCACAGCATATATTTTGTGTTACAGTTGCACTACAAATTTCAGATTGAAGATATATCTGGTCACATTTTGTTATTATGGTTTAATTCACTGCTTTAAATTTTTCTACACCACCTTCCTAAAGAACAATCTATCTTATTTCCATTTACTGGTTATTTTTCATATAGTTCTTCCTCTTAAAATTCACACAAAAATAAAAACAAAATTACAAAATATTTTAAAGTTTTTGATCATAAGTCATACATAAGAATTTCGATGTGTTTATTGGCTTTGGTTCATTCTTTTCTACTATACATATATCTCATAGAGTAATGACATCCATACATTGATTCATTTATCACATCTATGCCTCCCTAAGACTGCCCTATCCATTAGAGATAGCTCACAAGCCCCCCTAGTGAGATTCTAGTGGCTTTTTGGTTAGCTTCTAATATACAAACACATACAAAATAATTTTTTTGCAAACTAAACAAAAACAGAAAGCTGTTATATGCTGCCATCTAGTATGATTCCTCTATAAAACCAAGGCATACTTGAACTTCCTTTAACTTTCAGCATTCAATATTATATAACCTTGATATCAGAAAACCCACACATTTCCTAAGAGTTTTTCCACAGAGCATTACCTTGACTTATATAGACTTTCAGAAAATATTTAAAATTACACATATTAATGCATTAGAAATTATTGCTGAGTTCCTTGACATTTTTAGATTTTCATAGTTAATCTGCTCTCCACTTTTTTAATTGAAATTACAGAGGAGTCTCAGAAGAGAAGACAGTAACTTAGTTTTGTGTTGCTGCATTATTTTGTAATTGCAGAAGGTTGGCTCTCTTGTAGAAGGAAAGAGTTAAACATTTCAGCACAGTATGCTACTTATGGTTTTTACTTATGAATTAAGCACAGCAAAGTTTTTCAATATTAGTCACAAAGAACCAATGCAAATTCCACATTATGTGTAATCCAACAAAAGCATTATAAAATGTTATTATTCTGAAAACAAATGGGAGAGCAGGCAACTGTCTGTGGGTGGCTTGGTGGGGCTGAGAGTCATGAGTGCTTCTGGAAAAACAACTGCAATTGCATTTCTACCAGATTATGGGTCAATCTGTGTGATTTTTAAAGCAGAAAATCTATTTGTCTCTTCATGGGCACATGTAGCTAGGAAATCTGGCTACCTAATCAAGGGTCTGGTGTCCCCAGTGAGGAAACCTAATTATAACTCCAGATCTATGGCTTCTAGTGACAAGAAAGTTGCTGAATTTGCCCTTTTACTATCAGTAGAATCACTGACTTAAGTATGAATGATTCAATAGGGGAAAACATCAAATGGTATTGGCATGAAGGACTACCAACCACCTCAAAATTTTAGAAACAGTGCTGCATCATGCCAAGAAGTTAACCCATGTAACCACTGTAATCTAATATAATGAGAACTAGTGTTTGCTCTGGCTGCTAATCAGAACTAGAGAGCAGAACCAATTTACACAATAGTCTAGAAACTCAAAGCAATATATTTGCAAAAATACCCTAAAATTCTGTCTACTTCCAACAAAAAGGGAAATTAGGTTCCAAATGCACTTAGCCATCTAATTTCATATGACTTTATGAGCACTGGACAAGATTTACATAAATATTCTGATAATAACTTAATCTTAGGAAAAGCATCAAGGAGGTCAAATGATTTTATAAAATTGCACCAATGATGTCAAGTGTAAGGCACTTCTTATGTTGAATTATAATCCTTTCAAAGTCCCATTTTTACTACTTTTCTACTCGCTAAATGGATTACCACTCTAGAAAAGTTTAACTCAAATATCATCTACTGTTGTGAAGCAAAGGAACAAACAAACTACCTATTTCCATGGTCTCAATTAAAATATTTTAAATCCTATATTAATTGCAAATTGTTGGCATTGTTCTTAAGGAACACTTGCTTTTCTCTGTAGCAGATTAGAGGCAGCTTAACTTTGAACCCATAAAATAGCTACCTTACCAGACAAAGAAACCAGAATAAAGATAGAAAGCAACAAACTTTTTCTATACATGGTTTGGGATACTTCCTGTTTGTTCTTTAATAATAATATCTCTATTATTTCTTAGTCAGTGGTCTCTCTTGTGTTGTCAACACTATGAAGCTAGGTAATCATATTATTTCTCATATTATTTTTTTCTTTGCAATGTCAATGCATCTTTATAAGCCACTGTAATATAAAAGTAGCATTACGAAAGAATTCCTTGGGATTTTATAATTTTCCATTAATATATAGTATCGATTAACTTCTACTGATATCAACAGATTGTAAATTCTTTAAAAAGGATCGATAAATCTATGTATTATACCTCCAGCTTCCAATAAACATCCATTTAAAACTCAAATTCTTGATAAATACGATTTACTCTTTCATCATTTTTCATATATGGCAATAGTCTAGCAGCATCATGCATATCCAAGCATGCATTAATAAAACAAATACTTAATCCCCATTCTAAACCTATGAGGCCTTCACACTTAGGCATAATTTTCTCTTTTAAATCCCCCAGATGATTCTATGAAATGCCACTTATCTAATCATGGACACTGGCTTATGAACATTAGCTTGCTGTATGTTTTCAGAGTCTGATAATTATTTTGTTGAAATTATAAATTGATTATAACACTCAATGATTGTGCTCATACTCTTGCAAGAAACTGTTTAAAGATGGCAAATTTATATTAGATATTAAGAAGCAACATTATGGACTCAAACTGCTGAGGTTTAGACTCTATATACATGTATTATATATTATTTATATATAATGAATAATCTATATTATATAAATATATATTATATTACATGATATATAATATTAATATACATTATATAGCATCAATTTTAATATATATTAATGTGTATAATATATATTAATATTATATAAATCTATATAATAGATGTACATATATTGATTCAGTAATGCTGGCTTTATGCATATCAAGAAATAGAAATTGACTTTAACTCTTTATTAGAAAGTCCTT
>PVKC010052263.1:0-10298 GCA_004027635.1 Crocidura indochinensis | reverse complement strand
GCAGAAAGCCAGGTCCCACCCTAGAGTAGGGTCCAATCACTGATCAGGGTAGGATCAGGGTGGGTCCAGAAAGCCAGGTCCCACCCTAGAGTAGGGTCCAATCACTGATCAGGGTAGGATCAGGGTGGGTCCAGAAATGTTTATACATAGAAATTCCAAATCATGATAAGATTAGAAATGTTTACATATGCAACACCCACCCAGTGATTTCTGATTGATAACAGCAGCTGAGGACAGAATTGGCGTGCTGGAAGATGAGATGCAGAAAAACTCAATACAGCAGAGGAAACTGGAAAAGAACCTTAAGACAAATGATCAGGCAATGGAAAAAGTACTCAAGGAATGTGAACAGATGAAAATAGAAGTCTTTGCTAAACTCAACAGAAACAACATAAGAATCATTGGAGTCCCAGAGATCCAGGTAGGAGATCTCCAGGAAGAATCTACTGTCAATTATCAAATTATCAAGAAGATACTCCCAGACTTAAAGACTATATGCAATCAAATCCTGCATGCCCGAAGAGTACCAGCTAAAAAATGACCCAAAGAAAAACACCCCAAGACACATCCTCGTTACAATGACAAATCCCACAGATAGAGATAGAATAATGAAAGCAGCAAGATCAGAAAGGGAAATTACATTCAAAGGAGCATCTCTAAGACTTACAGCAGACATGTCACAAGAAACTCTCAAGGCCTGAAGATAGTGGTGGGATATTGTGACAAGACTGAATGAAATGGATGCCTCACTGAGGATACTGCACCCAACCCGACTCACATTCAGGTTTGAAGGAAGGATACATAACTTCATGGATAAACAACAGCTCAGAAATTTCAGAGATAAAAAACCAGCCTTAAAGGAAAAACTGAAAGGTCTACTTTAAGAAAAGAGAGACCAACAAATACAGCCAACTTACCTACAAAGATGACATTAAATCCTATGACAATCATCTCCCTCAATGTCAATGGTGGCAAAATGGGTCAAAAAGATGAATCCAACCTTCTGCTGCCTACAAGAAACACACCTGAATAGTCAGAACCAACATATACTCAAAACCAAAGGCTGGAAGAAAATCATCCAATCAAACAACACCCTTAAAAAACTGGGGTGGCCATATGAATATGTGATGACACCAACGTTATACTCAGAAAAGTGGTAAGGGACAAAGATGGATACTATGTACTAATCAAGGGATATGTGCAACAGGAAGAAATCAGACTATTAAACAATACGCACCCAATGAGAGACCAGCAAAGTATTCAATACAACTACTGAGAAATCTGAAAGAAGACATCAATAATAACACAATAATTGTGGGAGACCTCTACACAGCCCTGTCAACACTTGATAGGTCAACCAGACAGAAACCCAACAAAAACATACTAGCCCTGAAAAGAGTAATGGAAGAAAGAGGACTAGTAGATATATACATAGGACACTCCACCCCCATAAACCCTGATACACATTCTTCTACAATATACATGAGTCATTACTCAGGATAGATCACATGCTGACACATAAAACATACCTTCATAAAATCAAGAGGATAGAAATCTTGCAGGCTACTTTTGCTGACCACAAGACTCTGAAATTAGATGTGAACTACAAAGCCACACAGAAGAAAAACTAACAATTGGAAATTAAACACCCTGCTACTGAACAACCAGTGGGTTCTAGATGAAATCAAAGAGGAAATCAAAACTTTCCTGGAAGGGCCAGAGAGATAGTATGGAGGTAAGGCATTTGCGTTTCATGCAGAAGGATGGTGGTTCAAATCTTGGCATCCCATATGATCCCTTGTGCCTGCCAGGGGCGATTTCTGAGTATAGAGCCAGGAGTAATCCCTGAGCGCTTCCAGGTGTCACCCAAAAACAAACAAACCAACAAAAACCAACAACAACAACAAAAACTTTTCTGGAAACAAATGATAATGAAGACACAAACTGCCAGAATCTATGGAACACAGCAAAAGTGGTCTTGAGAGGAAAATGTATAGCTTTACAAGCAGACATCAGGAATGAAGAAGGGGCATACCTGAATAACTTAAGATGCAGCTCATAAAATTAGAAAATAACCAACAAGAGGAACCAAAAATAGGGAGACAGAAGGAAATAACAAAACTGAAAGCAGAAATCAATGAAGTGGAAAACCAAAAAAGCAATCCAAAAGATCAATGAGAACAGAAGTTGGCTCTTTGAAAAAATAAAGAAGATTGATAGACCACTGGCAAAACTAACAAAGAAAGAGAGAGAGAAACCTGATAACCTGTATTAAAAATGAAAAGGGGGAGATCACGACAGATACTGCAGAGATCTAAAGGGTAATCAGATACTACTTTGAGAAACTTTATGCTACTAAACATGAGAATCTAGAAGAAATGGATAAATTCTTGGACACTTATAACCTTCCCAGTTAAGTAAACAGGATGTAGCATATCTAAACACCCCCATCACCATTGAAATTGAAACTGTAATCAATGATTTCAAGGATTCTACAAAAAGACAAAATATCTATAGTAATGAACATAATATTAAGCAGAAAACAAAATCTGATACATAGTGTCAACTGCTCTTTGATAAAAGAGTGAAGGGGATTCTTTGGATAAAAGATTTATTTTAATGGCACTCAAACAATTATATACTCACATGCAAATTTAATCTAGATACAGTTCTACATTTCACAAATATTCATGTCAAATAGATTATATATCTGTGTGAAGTAGAAACTATAAAATTCCTAGAACATAACATAGGGTAACTATAATAATTAAGGTGCCCTTCATTTATCAATGACAAGTTAGACATCGCCAAAATAAAAATATAAAAAAGAGAAATTGATATATGGGGTGAAAAAACTTAATACAATATTAATAGAATAAAACAGGTTACACTCTGAAATGTTTCATACAGTAAGAAATGTTTCAAAACTCTTACTTCATGGAGTACTATGCCTAGAATATTACAAGAACCTATTAAAATCTAACACAAAGAAAACAAAACTAATCAGTTTTGAAATGGAAAAAATAGCCCAGGATACAAGAGCCACCCACCGAGTGGAGAAACTATTCACCCAACACCCATCAGATAAGGGGCTAATATCGAAAATATACAAGGCATTGACAGAACTTTACAAGAAAAAAACATCTAATCCCATCAAAAAATGGGGAGAAGAAATGAACACTTTGATAAAAAAGAAATACAAATGGCCAAAAGGCACATAAAAATGCTCCTCATCACTAATCATCAGGGAGATGCAAATCAAAACAATGATGAGATGCCATCTCACATAACAGAGATTGCCACATCACAAAGAATGAGAAAAATCAGTGCTGGCGGGGATGTGGAGAGAAAGTAACTCTTATCCACTTCTGGTGGGAATGCCGTTTAGTCCAACCTCTATGGAAAATGATAGGGAGATTTCTCCAAAAACTGGAAATTGAGCTCCAATTTGATCCAAGCTATTCTACTCCTAGAGATCTACCCTAGGAACACAAGAATACAGCACAAAAACCCCTTCCTCACACCTATATTTATTGCAGCAGGATTAACAATAGCTAGGCTCTGGAAACAACCAAGATGCCTTTCAACAGATGAATAGCTAAAGAAACTGTGGTACATATACACAATGGAATATTATGTCGCCGTCAGGAGAGAGGAAGTCATGAAATTTTCCTATACATGGATGTACATGGAATCTATCATGCTGAGTGAAATAAGTCAGAGGGGGAGAGAGAGAGACGCAGAATAGTCTCACTCATCTATGGGCTTTAAGGAAAATAAAAGTCATTTTTGCAACAATCATGAGACAATGAGAGGAGGGCTGGAGCTTCAGCTCACTCCATGAAGCTCACCACAAAGAGTGGTGAGTGTAGTCATAGAAATAACTACACTGAGAACTACTATAACCATATGAATGAATGAGGGAACTGGAAAGCCTGTCTAGAGTACAGGTGGGGGTGAGGTGGGATGGAGGGAGATTTGGGACATTGGTGGTGGGAATGTTGCACTGGTGAATGGGGGTGCTCTTTACATGACTTAAACCTAATAACAATCATATTTATAATCAAGATGCTTAAATAAATATATAAAAAATGGACAAAATACCCGAATAAATATGTTACCAAAAAAGATATACATAGCAAATCACATAAAAAGATTCTTATGTCATATGTCATTAGGGAGTTGCATTTTAAAAGACTGGTGAGTGGGCTGGAGAGAGAGAGTACAGCAGATAGGTTGCTCTCCTTTTACATGGCTGATGAGGTTCGATACCTGGCACTTCATACAACCCCTCAAGTCAGGAGTGATAACTAAGCACAGAGCCAGCAACAGACCCTGGGAATTCCAGGTGTGATTCCCCCCTCACTAAATTGAATAAAGTGAAAAAAAAAAACAACCATCACAGAAATGCCTCTATACATTAGAATGACAAATATTCAAAATGCTCAAAACACCTAAACCTGTTGAGGATGTATAGCAATAGGAACTACTGTTTGCTGTTTGTGGTAAAGAAAAATTATGTTTTGAAAGACAATCTTACAAAATGAAACTTGCTTCTAACATATGATCTAGTATGTCATATGCCCAGGTATTTTTACCAAAATGAGTTTAAACATTTGTCTATATGAAATATTTGTCTACATAAATATTTATTCAAAATGCCAAACTTGGAAGCAACTAAGATGTATGTCAATCATCATACGCCGGAGTGGTGGAGCAAGTAGTAAGGTATCTGCCTTGCACGTGCTAGCCTAGGACGAACCACAGTTTGATCTTCCAGCCTCTCGTATGGTACCCCAAGACAGGAGCGATTTTTGAACGCATAGCAGGAGTAACCCCTGAGTGCCACCAGGTGTGGCCCCAAAACCAAATAGGATTAACAAAAACTGCAATGGTATATTATCAAGCAAAAAGAATTAATGAGTTATCAAACTACATAAAGATATGAAGAAAATGGTCATGTATAGCATTAAGTTAAATACTTACTCCATTTAAATATAACAATGTTTTTAATATCATCTTTAAATATTCTACTATCATATTCTGTTATGAAATGATTGCTCATGAAATCATCTGGCCATTAGGTGCATTCACACAATTCATATAACTCCTGGAAGGTGAGAAGGACATGCTATTCTGAGGCAGGACTGAATCGCTAGCACTCAACCTGCACACAGTAGGTGTTCATGATACTTTTGAAGTAAAAAATTAAAATAAATTCTTTTGTGTGGTTTTCAATATATATTTTGAATTTCAAGCCACAAATCATATTATCATCATAATAGAGCAGGGTATGGAAGCTATTTTCAATCCAGAAAAGTCAATCAATATATTACAATGCAAAAATCATGACTGGCTCTTGCCACTCTTTGAAATTCACTGAATAACTGCTCAATTTCCCCATTTCATCCCCAGTTCTATGTAGCTTTGCTTTTGAGAAGAACCTAGAAAAATAACTGCCTATTACTTCCCATTGCTAGATGAGATACAACAGTGGCAATATTCCATTGCCACCTTTCAAATGTCTTTTCTGGCTGAGAATAGCCTTCTGAAATGGGAATGACTTAAACTGGTCATTTTTTTTCCCTTCCAAAGGCATTGAAAGGAGTTGTTTTCTTTCTTATCCTCTCAACCTCTAGGACTTTGGTAAACTCACTCTTTCCAAATTATGGCAAAAATGTTTCCTTGGAAATAGCAACTTTACAGACAGAATTAAAGAACTCAGATGGATCCCCACAAATACAAAACATCTGTGTGCAAGCGAAAACTCAGAGTCCCATTTCTCTATCACATGCTCTCAGGCACCCTGTTACAGCATCTTCTGTAAATGGCTGTTAATAGTGGGAAGTTCTGTGCAGCAGAGAAACAACTGCTATGAACAGAAATCTGAAATTGCATCAACATTGACTCTAAATTTACTTATTTTAATCCTAGGTAGATGATTGTGGGGAACCCCAACAAAGCTGCAGAAGTCAGTGGGCCATGTCATAGCTCTAGTGGTGAAGTGACATCTCTCAGGCATCTGAGCACATCTTAGTACTTGGTCACCAAGCACTACCCAGTGCTGATACTAGGAACCAGCTGCCAAAAACACAGAGGAAAAAACACGAGTAGATGTAGAAACTAGGTCAGAGAGACAGTATTGCTCTTCTCTTCCAAATTAAATATTGACTGATATGCAGCTTATAATCTGAATTAATCAGGAGCATGATTTCATACCTTTTAAACCAACCTTTTAAACCATGGCACAAGCTCAGCTTGAGCCCAAACTCTACATGATATTTGTTAACTGAGCTCTGAAACAATGTAAGAATCATCTTGATGGTTTTATTCATGCCCAGTCCATATGCCTTCAAGTCTTTTCTCACAGAAAATATTAAACTTTGGGGCCCGGAAGATAGCATGGAGGTAAGGCGTTTGCCTTTCATGCAAAAGGTCATCGGTTCGAATCCCGGTGCCCCATATGGTCCCCCATGCCTGCCAGGAGCAATTTCTGAGCGTGGAGCCAGGAGTAACCCCTGAGCACTGCCGGGTGTGACCCAAAAACCAAAACAACAACAACAAAAAGAAAATATTAAACGTTTAGAGAACCCCCCTAGAATGTCCTTTTTTCATGAAGGGGTGGGGAATTAGCTCACACTACAAAACACTCAGGGGTTACTCCTGGCTGTGCATTAAGGAATCGCTCCTGGTGGACTTGGGGGGCCATTTGGGATACTAGTAATCAAACATGGCTGGCTGCTTTCAAGGCAAGTGCCCAATTCAGTATATTATTTCTCAGACCCCTCAAATCCCCTATATTTAATAAGAAAAAATAAACAAGACAATACACTGGTGAAAAACTTTTTGATACAAACAGTTAATATGGTCATTCTTCTGCCCTGTGCTGCACAAAAATGAATTTTCTACTTATTTGAAAGAAAGCAGAAAACCAAAGGTATGAATCCTGAATCTACTAAGATAGAGAAGTACAGCACCAACTCCCTGTTGCCTCTATCATATGAGGAAAAAATGAGCAAAGTTATTCAGTTAACTCAGAAAAACAGACCATTTACAACCTCCCCACATCACTTATTTGAGCACTTTGAATAATTTGTATTAATAATACAAATGAAAATCATTGAGACTGGGTTGGTAGTACGATGGTAGGGTGTTTGCCTTGCATGCAGCTGACCCAGGACAGATGTGGGTTCGATCTCTGGCATCCCACATAGTTCCCTCGAGCCAGGAGCGAATTCTGACTGCAGAGTCAAGAGTAACCCCTGAGTGCCACAGGATGTGACCCACACAAAACAAAACAATAACCCCCAAACAAATAAAAATCATTTGCCACCAAATATTTTAGAAAGTTGCAGTGCTCAGAAGTGGGCATCAGGTAGATTGTGAACTCAAATATTATGACTAATAGCTTTTTGATGTGCCTTAAAGTCCCTCCAACTTCTCATAGTCATACAAAAAATTGAGATTCTAAAATGACACCTGCGAATCACATAAATTTTTGTCTATGTTAGCTGCCATTAGTTATCAAACTATGGCATCTTTTCTTTCAATTGATTGAAGGTTAAAAGAAGCATTTCTCATACCATAATTAAAATCAAGAAATCAAAGAATAAAAAATTAGTGTGCCATACAATTTGATGAGGTCATATTTTTCATATACATTAAAATATATTTAAAGATAGGTTAGCACATCTTTCTGAAAACAATGCAACATAAGATGTTACCGTTGAATAAATAAACATTTGTTGAAAACATGACAAAATTGGAAAAATAACTGTTATACTTTTTAAAAAAAAAGACCTATGAGCTTTTGAAATATTCGTTGCAACTATAAACCAATGAATTAAGGGAAAATTTTCTGAGTACTTTTAGAGACAAGTTAAAAAATGTTTTACTGCCACTTTAGCTCTTTTATTTTCTACTCCTGGTTCAGTGTGGCCACTTCCTATCAGTAACAATATTGTAAAACAGTGCCCAAAAGAGGGAAAAGAAAAATAATAAGAAAGAAAAACTAAAAAATGCCTGTCATAGATTTAGGAACTGGGGACATTGCTGGAAGGAAGTAAACACTGGTGAAAGGACTGGTGTTGCAACATTGCATGCCTGAAACTCAATCATGAATAATTTTGTAACTAAAGGGTAGTCAATTAAAAACAAAAAATACATTTATCATATGTTATCTGTGACTATGCATAATGTAAAAGGAAAAATGGCCTTTTATAAATATAAGTATAATCTACTCAAGGCACTGAAAAATTGTGGAAAATTCAGATAACAAGTGACATAGAAAAGATAAATAATTTGTGACTTTTTTATTGCAGCTGATAAAATAATCGTGAGATATATTTATTTGTGTGAGGGAGAAATATGATGTGATTAAAGAGTGTGAATATGCTCATGAAAATGGCAATAAGAAATTAATATTTTTTAATAAGTCTAATATTAACAGGCCTAAGAATAATCCTCATATGGGTGATAATTTTTCAGAGTATATAACTTAACACATTCATTTTACATTATATAATATTAACATGAAAAATTATAAGACTACTTAAGCTTAATAAATTTCTCACAAAGAAGACATTCAAGCATCCTACTCTACAGATTTGATACTCTTAAATAATTTTGCAATCCTCCTAACTATTTTGAATGTGCTTCTGTTTAGATATTGGCAACTGGGATGCAAAGATAGGGACTAATTGGGAAAGTTTTACATAATTCAAACACTTGCCTACACTGCTGAAATCAGATTCCAGAAATGCAAATAAGGGCCTAATGTTGAAATTAAAATGGTAACCCATTAAAATGTTAACCTATATCAAAATTTATAAAACTAAATTATTCATGTTTAATTATTCTTATTATTGTGTTAAATTGGCTCTGAATAGCTTCTATAGACCAACTTTCCTAATGAAAAAATTACAAATACAAAAATTAACTGCCTGAAAACACTGAAGAACAACCCAAGTCAGCATTTTAACAGTCAGTACACCACTATGAAGTAAAATTTGTTAAAATATGAACCTGATGTTCCCTGCTACTTTGCCCCCTAGAGCTTTGCCTAGTGACTTGAATAAGGAACTTGTGCAAGTGTTTAAGAAGAATTATAGCATTTGAAAAAGATTTGGTTTGTATTTCTTCTGAGATACCCTTTCAAAACAGATCCTGTGAATTTAAATACGATCCAAATTTAACTAGAGAATTTATGTAATATGGAACAGATGAAAGATCCATGAGAATTTCCATTTTTATCAATATAATAGACATAACATAAAATCCTATGAAAATTTATCAAGACCTCCAGAGGGGCCAGAGAGTTAGCGCTGTGGGAAAGGCATTACTTTGCATTGTTTTGATCACTGGTATTCTATATGATCCCTGAGTGAAGAGTGCAGGGTCAGGATTAAGTCATGAGACATGCTGAGTGTGATTGCCCAAAGAGAGAAAGAAAAGAAATGGCAGGAAAGAAAGAAAGAAAGAAAGGAAGGAAGAAAGAAAAAGAAAGAAAGAACAAAAGAAAGAAAAGAGAAAGAAAGAAAAAGAAAGAAAGAAAGAAAGAAAGAAGGAAGGAAGGAAGGAAGGAAGGAAGGAAGGAAGGAAGGAAGGAAGGAAGGAAGGAAGGAAGGAAGGGAAGGAAGGAAAAAAGAACAAAAAGAAAAAGAAAAGATTGGAAAGAAGGTAGGAAGAAAGAAGGAAGGAAGGGAGAAAGGAAGTAAGAAAGGAAAGAAGTTAAGGAAGAAGGAAAGAAGGAAGAATGTCATTATATTTCCTTGATAGAAATACTTAAAATATCACCTTTTTAATTCTTTTTCTTTATTTAAACAACTTGATTACAAATATGACTGTGATTAGGTTTCAATCATGTAAAGAACACCCCCCTTCACCAGTGCAACATTCCCACCACCAATGTCCCAAATCTCCCTACATCCCACCCCACCCCCACCTGTACTCCAGACAGGCTTTCCAGTTCCCTCATTCATTCACATGATTATGGTAGTTCTCAGTGTAGTTATTTCTTTTTTTTTTTTTTTTTTGGTTTTTGGGCCACACCTGGTGACGCTCAGGGTTTACTCCTGGCTATTCGCTCAAAAGTCGCTCCTGGCAGGCACGGGGGACCATATGGGGAACCAGGGATCGAACCGCGGTCCATCCTAGGTTAGCGCAGGCAAGGCAGGCACCTTACCTCCAGCGCCACCGCCTAGCCCCCAGTGTAGTTATTTCTATAACTGCACTCACCACTATTTGTGGTGAGCTTCATGAAGAGAGCTGGAAGTTCCAGCCCTCCTCTCATTGTTTCT
>PVKC010052262.1:0-10293 GCA_004027635.1 Crocidura indochinensis | reverse complement strand
TATAAAACACTAACCCATTATATCAAAAATATTTTATAAAAAGTACATATTCTGGGGCCTGGGAGATAGCATGGAGGTAAGGCGTTTGTCTTTTGTAAAAGGTCATCAGTTCGAATCCCAGTGCCCCATATGGTCCCCCGTGCCTGCCAGGAGCAATTTCTGAGCATGGAGCCAGGAGTACCCCCTGAGCACTGCCGGGTGTGACCCCAAAACCAAAAACCAAAAAAAAAAAAAAAGTACATATTCTGTAACACAGAAAAGTAGAAGAGTGACGCTGTATTTGTGATTTTGTGCATCTAGTTTGGTTTAAGAGAAAACTAGATTTTTCAGGGGTTTTTTTCTAAGACACTGTGGTGTGGAAACGACAAAATTCTAGCAAACTGCTTTGCCTTATGCTGTGGGAGAGATAACAAGGTAACAAGGCCAACAAGGTGTTGGAGTGTTATGAGTATATTGTTCTGTTTTACTAATCTATACAGTGGTCTCCTAACCCCTGGAGTAGTTCTGGGACTTCGGTTGGAGAAGCCTTAACATTGGAATAGTCAAGAATCATCAGCATCTGGAAGAAACCAGTTCAAACCTGTGATTTTTGAAGGTGTTTCCTCTCTTAGTATCTCATACTCTCTCTTTACCTGAAAATTAAAAGCTTGGAATAAGTGTGGTCAGCATACTTTACAGCTGTTACCTTTCCTGCTGTCCCTCTATGTATTGAAATTTCAATATTTGAATTGAATGGTGTTTTTTTTCCTCTGTTGCATTCCCCTCATGCCTATTTTTCCAAGCTAGATACTAATGGAGCTGGAGGAAGAGAGAACATGTGTGACATTCAAAGTTAAAACAGATATAGACTCTTAGCAAAACCAAGTTCAGGGCTATTTTGTGAAAGAAGACCTTGATGGGAAAACTCACTTAGTATTGACAACAGATGTTTGATCCCCACAATGACTGATATTTATTTGTCCTCTGCCACATCATCAGCATGATCTCATTCCCATGATCTCAGTTGCCTTCAGTGACACCTTGAGCAACCCTTTATTCATCTCTCAGTTTAAAGAAGTGGCAAATTTTTAAGAAAATAAAACTAGGAGCAGGGTGACACTATTCAGTTGTCTGAGAGAGCCTAAAGGAGAGGGGGCCAATGGAGTTTCCCAGTTGACTGTCCTTGTGCCTAGGAATGGCGGCTCCCTTATCTTCACTCTATGAATCTTCCAGGGTTCCCACAAACAAGTTACATTAGCACCTTTAGGAGCATAGCTTACAAAAAAACTGTCTAGGTATATCCCTGCTTCTCAATCAGTAGATCTCAGATAAGGTCTAAGAATGTGCTGAACATAGAGATAGAATTTAAAAATCCAGGCAAGACACTAAGTGACACACACATTGAAACAGGGAAGGAGCTGCACTTAAAGGAATAAAACAGCAAAAATTAAAACTATTTGTATGGGGACTCTGAATTTTCCTACACTCATTAACAGAACACCTATATATCCTGTTATCCCACCAAATATAATCTGTTCTAGTTTTGCTTATTATTGGGAGGGTGTAAGAGGGTCCCACATTCCTTGTAAATTTTTTATTCTAGCACCAAATTATAAAAAGTGTTCTCATAAGAATTGCATTAAGATATATATCTTATATATAATATGTATGTATATATATGTATATATATATATATATATATATAAAACATTGGAGAAAAACTGTCATTCACTCCTTTACTCTCTCTTCGGTGGAGGGAGGAGCATATCTGAGAGGAAAATCAAAGTCATGGTATGGATAAAATATCAAAGAATTCCTTTTCTGTTATGAGGGTTCATATCGAACACATTAAAGATTAATCAGCATTTCAGCTCATGAATCAGGTTCCTGATATTATAAATACATTTCAATTATTTTGAGATGACAGCACAGTAACCATTCTAGTCTAGGTTTAGATTGAGCTTTCCTATGACTTTCCACCAGTTGTAAACATAACATCGAAGAATCAAATATAGAATTAAATGAATAAAGATTCAAATAAAGACTAAAATAAACCTGATCTATTCTTTGGTTCAAACTGTCAAGCCTTGGGAAACAAGAATTACCTTCTGATCATTTCTAGAACCCAATATGATCATGGGACCCTCTTTCGAGACCTTTTAGGGAAAAAGAATGGGGATAGGAATAACTCTATTAAACATTTAATATTGTCCTGGCTTCACACACAGTATTTCTTGAAATCCTGATTCTAGAACTTCGCAATGAAGACATTTCCATCTGATCACATGAGCAGCAACTAATTGTCCTGCTGCATGGAGTTCAGAAGGTAGAGAACAAACTTGAACCTTCATCTCATTCCTAATGGCTTTGAGAAGTAAAGAAAATCATTATTTAGTCAATGGGCATTCATTTATTATGAATCAATTTTTAGGAGAAGGCAACAAAATATGGTAATTTCTTGCCTTCATCATGTTCCCAATTTAGTGAAGAAGAATAACATGTTTCTATTAGAAATTACGTCCACATTCCCTTTACATGCATGAGAAAACCAAGACCTTGATAAGCAAAATGAGTTCTTGAGATATGGTGGAAATGCTTCAGGAGTGACAGGTGTTTGACTCCTACACACAGCAAAGTGAAAATTTTAGTAATATGTTTATATTGTACCAAAGTAAACTATCATGTTAGAGATAAGATTGACAGCTCTTGTATTAGAGCAACCAATATAGAAGATTTTAGGACTTCTGGATCACATGTGTCATGGGAACCTACCTCATTGTCAATCAGGGGGATTTGGGGTCATGGAAAAATAAACAAATACAAATATCATCAAATGATGTGAAGAAAGTTGGTATTACTTAAATAGGCCTCAGTGCTGTCAATCTCAATAAGTGGTGGGCTATGCCTAGTGAGAAAGCACAGAGCAAATTCTTCCCCCAAACAATACTTACAGAACTGATGTGGTGCAATTAGCTTCTTGCAATATTGTGGAGGGGGAAGCTCCCAAAATAACTATCATTGTGAAAACAGAAGATCTGAGAAAAATATGAAGATCATGAAATGGACTTGCCTAGAAACCTGATGCTACTTAAAGTCAGGTTTTTTTTGAGGGCTAAAAGCTTGTCTTGTTTGTTTATTTGTTTGGATGCTTTTAAAGAAAAACAATAGATCCTGGTCTGTTAGCTTCACATACGTTTTATGAGTAGGACCGGCATGGTTATCAAAACATTATTCTGACCTTAAAGTCATTCTACTGTTGGTTAGGTCACATATTGGCCTTTTCTATTGTTGAAATATGTTGTAACAAGTCAACAAGTCACTAAGTTGCATTAAGTCAAGTTTATAATCAAATTAAATGCTTATTAGTTGTTAGAGCTTGCCATGGATTCATTTGCATATGCCTCTCACAAGCTCTTATTTTTCCCATATCCAAGTTCAACTCAAGAGTTTACCCACCTGAGATTTTCTTCTTTCCCCATATATCTGCCAATTCCTACTGCTTTAGCAACATAGCTTGAGTACACAGGCCAACATTACACATACAGATTTATGGTTATCTGTATTATACTATCAGATAGAGGATATTCTTTGGTTTTCAATTGACTTTCCTCATTTTCTTGTCTTTAGCCTCTTACATACTCATGAGACCAAGTATCAAATAAATCAGGTGCTTACTATTTTTGTCTAAGAGTTTGTTTTTGTTGCCATCAAACCAGACATGATATGCAACCCTGTCTTTCATGGCTATTGATTAAAAACATTTGAGTAACATTTCCTATCTAAAGTTATCTTATCCATCAACTTATTTGTTTAGCATTAACCTTTGTCCTATTATCCAATAGTCTATCAATGTGCCCTACACTACCAGATCCAAATAAAACATAAATATATTGGACCCCGGGAGAAAGCATGGAGGTAAGGTGTTTGCCTTTCATGCAAAAGGTCATCGATTCGAATCCCGGTGCCCCACATGGTCCCCCTTGTCTGCCAGGAGCAATTTCTGAGCATGGAGCCAGGAGTAACCCCTGAGCGCTGCTGGGTGTGACTCCCCCCCCCCAAAAAAAACCAAAAAAACATATATATATATTAAGAGGGAATGGCTATATTGATAATTGTTTTTCTCCAAAATTGGAACAGCACTAGGCACACCTAGTATTTTTCATGTATTCATTAAATAAACAAAATTAAAAGATAAAGGTCCTAAATACCAGACACCCTATCGCATGACAATGTGATGGGGTCTTAGCTGACAAATCATTTTGCAATGACTGAATCAATGGGCTTCTCTCTTGAGCTTGTTCCCATTTAGATACCTGTAGTCTCTCATTTCTCTGCAGTCTCTCTTCAGTGAATTTCTATTAACCAGCTGCTCTAAATAATTCAGTATCCCAATGTATATAAAAATCATGCGAGTCTTTGATGCCAAGAAATCAGTTATCCATCCACCTCAACCTGCATTTTGAAGATGTCACAAAACAGCAATCTGTATTGCAATGACTTCTATCACATTTGCCTTGCATAACCATCTATGTTTATATAAAGTATTTCTGGCTTATTTCTCTTTAACACTGACCTTCAATGTTTGATTTAATAAACTGAAGAATTAGCATAAATTAACATGTCATGTTCAATCACCTCTATTACAAAGAGCTTCAAGGATATAGTAGAACAATATAAAAGCAGAAAAATACAAATAGCTTTCATAGACAGCTGAAGTGAGAAAATAGAAGAAATAACCCATATTTATAAACATGAGATGGAATATAGAAAACAGAAATCTGGATCTCTCAACTTAATTTTCTTTCTGATTAAAAAATTGTCTAAGTTCAATGAAATGAGTTCTTTCTCAAGAAGGAGGTGACATTTCAAAACCTGCCATAAAAGTTGTACCTATTAACAGTTCGTATAAGTAAACATCACTACTCAATAATTCAAGGGAAAATTCCAGGAGTTCATTTTTTTTGGGGGGGGTCACACCTGGCAGTGCTCAGGGGTTGCTCAGAAATTGTTCCTGGCAGGCACGGGGGACCATATGGGGCACAGGGATTTGAACCGATGACCTTTTGCATGAAAGGCAAACACCTTACCTCCATGCTATCTCCCTGGCCCCAGGAGTTCATTTTTTAACTATATAGAGCCAGATAAGAATGAATACATTCTAATCAGAATTGACAATGAGGGTCTTACTTCCTGAAAGTTTTGCCTATACAAGTGGGCACTGGATATAAAAATACAGCTGTTTTTCATAGAGATTCCTGTGTTTAATACCCAGAAAAGATACTTGAAATATACTAGAAGCCCAATAAATATCTCCTTTAAGATAGAAAACATAATGAGTTGCATTGTTTTTTGGCAGATAATGTAGTGAACTCATATAAGTATAACCTTAATTCCACTAACATTATGCTTAGTTAGGGGTTTTGTGTAAGTTTACTTTTGTTTGTTTTTCTTTTTTTCCATAATAACAATTTTTATTTTAAACATAGTGGCTTACATATTGTTGACAATAATATTTTAGGTACATGTTAACATAAAATCAGGGGAATTCCCTTCACCAAATTGTCTTCCCTCCAACTCTGTTACCATCCTACCTCACATGTCCTCCTCCCTCACCCCCAGGGTTGCCAGGATAAGTGGTCCCTTCTGTGCCTAGCCAGCTACTTGTTGGTCGCACACCTGTTTAGTCTTGGTACTTCCCTTATACCCCACCCCAATTGGGATGCGGGACTAGTTAGTTCAAGTCATGTGGTTTTGTTTGAAGAGGAGAAAAGTAATAACCTGGAGAAGAGAAAGAAAAAATGAAAAAAGAAAAAAGTCAAATACTCCGGAAATGGAAGGAGACCTTCTAGAGGGTTTCATCTTGGTTTGAGAGATGTAGGGGAAAAAAGAAGGTGAAGCACCACAGCAGTACCTAAAGCACTGTCTAAGTATCCTGTGAGCATTCAAAAAAGAAGAAAAAAAAAGGAAAGAAAAAAACAAGAAAATAAATAAATAAATAAATAAATATAAATGGAGATATCCACTTCAATCACCAAACTATCACCATGAAAACAACAATAAAAATATATTAGTCAATAATATTAATGAAGAAAATGTTTTGTGTTTTTTTTTCCCACTGTTTTTCTGTTTAGGAATCACACTCATAGGTACTCAGGGTCTATTCCTGGTTCTACACTCATGAATATCTTATGATGGTGTTTGGGGGATCATGTGGCATGCCAGAGAGCAAGCCTAGGTCTCACATATGCAATGTGCTTTACGGACTATATTATTATTCTGGCCTGCAAGTGTACTCTTTCAAATATATTTTTCTCAGAGAAGATGCTATTCTTGGATAAATTTTTGTTAAGAAGTGAAGGTAGTGTAAGTTAAAGTTCAGAGTTTGACTAGGTCATTTTGTTTTTGTTTTCTAAGCTGTAAGTAGGATTTATAAACTAATTACTTATACTGTTTGATTCACTTATAGGATTAGCAAAACTGAACTCTAGATATTTTGTTATAACTATGTGTAACTGTCTAAACATTGACTTATAATTCAGACTATATAAATTCATATATGTATATTTTGGGACTGTGGTTATTGTTTGATTGTTGCCTTTATTGTTGTGGTGCTTTTCAGGTTTTTTTTCTTGATTTTTTTTGTATTGTTATATTTTTATTCCTTTTACCCCTTTATTTTCTTAAATTGATATTTATAGCCTCTAGGACTCTTCCCATTTTTTGCTTGTTTGAGTTTTGCCCCCTCACTTTTTTTCATTTTTTTCTTTTTTCTTTTCTTCAAACAGAACCACATAACTTGAATCATTTTGTTCTGCCTCAAAAATTGAGGGTGTTCCAAGACCAAACAGTCATATGAACATTGAGTAGAAATAAAAAAATGATCAGACTTTAACACCAAATCCAAAGCCAACGACAGCAGAATCGATACTCAATCTACAAGAGGGAATCTACACAGAGGGAACCACTTCTACAAGCAGCCCTGGAGGCAAAAGTGGGGGATATGGGATGCACGCTGGGAATGGATTGGAGGGAGGACTACATTGGTGGTGGAATGCCCCTGATTCAATGTCACTATGTACCTAAAATATTACTGTGAACAATATGTAATCCGCTTTGGTTAACATAAAAATTATTTAAAAAAAGAAAAAATAGCAGAGAAAAATGTAGTTGTGAAAGAAATAGAAAAGAGGGAAGAGAGAGAAGCAAGATCTGTGTTTGATCACTGGTGTCAAATATTCCCCTGAGCACTGCAGAAGAGCAAATCAGGAGCAGAGATCAGGGAGTAGTAGCTTCATACACACTGTTTGTTCTAGAACAAAAACAAAGAGGGACAGACTCAGAAAAAAGAAACAGAGACAGAGCGAAGTGGAAAGAAAGTGAAAGATGATAAGGAAGAGAAAAGACAAATGAGCAACCAGTAATTAGGGGAGTTTTTTTTTATTGTGCTCCTGGCTTTTCTAATCAGCTGAAAAATATTTCAAAGGAAATATTAAAATATTTTAATAATTTAATTTATTAATTAAATTTTCAAGAGAATCAATTGCTGTTATTGCTCCTGATTTACGATCTTTGATGAGAAATTTCCATCAACATGCCTAAAATCAACCAGAATTAAGACTCAAGTGTCTCAGAACTATGTGTAATTTCTCTCTTGTTTTCATACTTCCTATTACTAGTTATTTTTCCAGATAGCAGAAATAGTTTGTAGTTAGGGGATACATCCAGACTTTGGCAGCCTTTATTACCCACCTGAAGAGGGGGTGAGAACTATTCACTTTGCTTACTTTACACGGTCATCTTTTGACTTCATAAGTTTTCCCTCTTTGTTCAAGAACTCTTAGTTTGAGAGGTAAACAATAGGGTTTTATTGTTTCCCAGAATTCTTCCTGACTTATCTTTGAACACATCTAGAACTCTGAAGGTGGGATCTGTATTCCAAGTTGAAATCTGAATGCTTTTTAAGAACTTGGTAGCTACACAGCAGACTTCACTGAGAGAAGATTAGAATGTAAGTATTTGAAAATGAAAGATAATCCCTTTTGAACGAAGTTAATGTATTATTTGTCTCTTAGGTAACTGGTCTAGAAAATTCAGACTGCCCTTTGGTGATGATTGGAAGTGAGACACAGCAAATGAAATTTTATTTATTTATTTATTTTTGACCACACCCAGGGGTGCTCAGGGGTTGCTCCTGGCTCTGTGCTCAGAAATCACTCCTGGCAGGCATGAGGGACCATATGGAATGCCGGGTTTTGAACCACCGTTGGTCCTGGGTTGAATGCTTGCAAGGCAAATGCCCTACAGTTCTGCTATCTCTCTGGCCCCTGAAATATTATGTTTTAAACATTGTTAGACTACTTTTACAGAAAAAGTTGTTTATTACCTGGCATATAAAAGTTAATAATATATTTTATAAATGATGGTAGATTGGAGCATATTTATTTATTATTCTTGCCTCTGCACTCAAGAATTACTCCTGGAAGACTGAGGGTGGCATATGGGATGCTAGGATCAAACCTAGGTTATCATATGCAAGTATGCACCTACCTGCTTTATCCTACCTGATATAGTACCTGAATATATTTATTTGATGTAGCAAATCTTTCCATGTGCCAAGAATTTAAAAGAATCTATGAAAATTAAGATTACTGGTTGTCAGTATTCTTCTCTCCATATTTCTGTGAACTCCAGTTGGTCTTGGATTTTCCCTAAATCCAGTCCTTCATTACATCCCTTCATCTTGTCTCATATTTTATGTAATCTAAGGTTAAGAATGACAATACTCTCACTGGATTTATAACCCCCTCTCTATTATCCAACAATCTCAATGCACATTAAAATGTACCATGCTCATATGAATACACAGTCCTGAGTAATATAAATGATGGTGCCAGGTGCCATACTCTGATTTTACAATTACCATTGGCTCTGGGACCTCAGTTTAGCTCATGGTTATTCATAATTTTAATGAAATCTTTAAGAATTGTCTTTTATTCAACTTGTATTTTATTTTCTACTTTCTACTTTGAAAGGACCAAACCATTAAACAAACATCCTCATAGCCAATGACTTATAATCTCATGACTAAAGAATGGCCTTTCTTCTCCTTTCATATCCAAGTCTTAAACATTATCACACATTTTACTGTTCCTTCCGTATTGGGATGAGTGGTCTTTTCTCTTTTCTCACTTACTTCAATACCAAGTTTTCTCTGGACATTTTTCTCTTAGCTACCATCCTCTGCTTCAGAATAATCAAACATGAGTTCTACAAATGATGCTAAAGTTAGTTTGAGGCTCTCCCTGAGCCATCTATTTTCAGCATCACCAATTTTTCTAAGTGCCATTTTACCATCAGTCATTGAAATAAATTTGTGTCTTTTATTTATGAAACGTTTCCGTTCTCTCAATAGATACTTTCTCTTATGTTTCTACTTCTCTGATCCCATCTCCCAGGTGCCTGCTCTGTCTCCCCTATTGGAACAGTTTTGAAAATACACATCTCCAAATTATATCATCTGTCTGTTTCTCAACCTGTTTTCTCCCACTATTATTTCTCTGAACCATTATACAAGAAGACAATATTCTGGATCAATAGGGACTATAACACACAATCCAGTTCTTTAACTTGAGCACAACTGTGCAAAGAAGGTGCAGACCATAAAAGGAGTCAAATTTTATTCCCAAGGGACCAGAAGGCAAAGCAGCAAACAGAAATCAATTCTTTCCATAGTCCCACCTGGATATGTTCTGCCATATTTCATATGACATATATACTAGGACTAGTAGTGAGCATCTCACGTCTAGAGTGAATAAAATTCAATTAATTTCGGAAATCTCTTAATAAAAATCTCTCAAAGACTTGGCTTGCTCAAGACAGATTCTATGTCATTCTTATAAAGTGGACAATTTAAAATGTCTATTTTTTAGTAATATGGTCAAATTCACCAAACTCCTTTTGATAATGTGTATCACTGCTGCTCTCTGCTGGTCAAAAGAATTATTCTCTTTTATTCAGATGAAAAAAAGAAGTCAAATGGGTCAAAGAGACAAGAGAGAACACTTTCGGAATAAAGGCCAGATCATTCCAATTGTTAAAATATTTGCGTAAACTACTCTGCAGAGTTGCCTCTTTCAGAAATATTCATTCTAAGAAATATTCTAAAGAGGATCTATTGGATATCCAAAGAAGAAAAATGTAAAATCATGTATTTAATTGTGATTTAAAAAGAACGTTTAATATAAGGTCTACCTTTTGAGACTTTAAGAGTATGGTTAATTATAGTCACAGTATTATAGTCCAGCTGTCTAGAAC
>PVKC010052261.1:0-10287 GCA_004027635.1 Crocidura indochinensis | reverse complement strand
TATGTTGACTGTTACAGTGTTTGGAGTTTCTGCCCTGAGTATTTGTTGTATATAAGGTGTATGTTCTAGCTACTTCAGAATAGTGCTATCATTCTGTGTTTATCTATCATCTTCTGGCTTACTTCATTTAACATAATATGTTCTAGGTCCATCCACGTTGCTGCAAAGTCTGTGATTTTATCATTTCTGACTGCCATGCAGTATTCCATTGTGTATAGATACCACATCTTAATGATCTGTTGTTGGACATCGAAGTTGGTTCCAAGACTTGGCTATTACACTAATTGCTGCTATGAATAGTGGTGTGCACACATACTTTCAAATGAATGTCCTTCCATCTTGAGGGTATATACCTAGGAGAGCAATTGCTGGGTCAAATGGTAGCTCAATTCTGAGTCCTTAGAGCAGCACTATCCAGACTGTTCTCCATAGGAGTTGAACTAGGGGACATTCCCACCAGCAGTGGATGAGAGTGCCTTTCATGTCGCATCCCCGCCAACATAGATTGTTCCTATTGTTTTTGATGTGAGCCATCCTCACTGGTATACGGTGGTATCTCATTGTTGTCATTATTTGAATTTCCCTAATGATGAGTGAAGGTGAGCATGTGTTCATGTTCATGTGTTTGTTGGCCATCTTTCGATCTTCTTGAGAGAAGTGTTTATTCATTTCATCTTCCCATTTTTTATGGTTTTATTTGGTTTCAGGAGGCTTAGTTTTCTGAGTGTTTTGTAAATTCTGGATATCAGTCCTTTATCTGATATGATGGGTGAAAAAAATTTTCCCAGTCAGTTAACTGTCTTCTTGTTTTAGGTAGGGTTTCTTTTGCCATGCAGAAGCTTTTTAGTTTGACGTAGTCCCATTTGTTTATGTTTGCCGCTAGAGTTCTTGCCATTGGTGCTCCATTCTCGAAGACCTTATTGAAAGAAGACCTTATATAGGTCTTCGAGAGTTCTACCTATTTTATTCTCTATAAACTTTATAGATTCGGGTCTAATTTCGAGGTCTTTGATCCATTTTGAGTTGATTTTTGTATAAGGAGTGAGGTATGGGTCAATTTTGAGTTTCTTACATGTGGTATTCCAGTTGTACCAACACCATTTGTTGAAAAGACTTTCTTTGTCCCATTTCAAGTTCTTGGCTCTTTTGTCGAATATCAGTTGACTGTATATCTGGGGGTTTATGTCTGGGAATTCTGTTCTAACCCACTGGTTTGAGGCTCTGTCCATGTACAAGTACCATGCTGTTTTGATCACTATGGTTTTATAGCTTCAGGTTAGGTAAGGCTATGCCACCCAGCTTCCTGCTTTTTAGTATGTGTTTGGCTATCTTGGGTCTTTTGTGGTTCCAGATAAATTTCATGATTGATTGTTCTAATTCTTTGAAGAATGATGTCTGAATTTGGAGTGGGATTGTGTTGAATCTACATAGGAGTTTGGGAAGGATGGTCATTTTGATTATGTTGATTCTACCTACCTATGAGCATGGGATGTTTTTTCATTTCCCCAGATCTTCTTCAATTTCTTTCTGAAGTGTTTTGAAGTTTGCCTGGTGTAAGTCCTTCACTTCTCGTGTTAGGTTGATTCCTAGATACTTGATGTTTTTTGGTACTATTTTAAATGTAGTTGTAGTCTTAATTTCTCTCTCTTCTACTTCATTATTTGTATAGAGAAATGCTACTGTCTTTTGTGTATTTACTTTGCAACCAGCCACTTTGCTGTATTGGTTTATTGTTTCTAGGAGTTTTACTGTGGACTCTTTAGGGTTTTCCATGTACATCATCATGTCATCTGCAAAAAGAGATAGTTTGAGATCCTCTTTTCCCTATTTGAATTCCTTTGATTCACTTCTCATACATGATTGCTATTGCTAGGACTTCTAGGACTATGTTGAATAAGAGTGGAGAAAGTGGACATCCTTGCCTGGTTCCCGACCTTAGTGGAAATGCTTTCAGTTTTTCACCATTAAGGATAATGTTGGCTGTGGCCTTTTCATAGATAGCTGTAACTATCTTGAGAAAAGTTCATTCCAGACCTATTTTGCTTAATGTTTCAGCATGAATGGGTGTTGGATTTTGTCAAATGCCTTCTCTGCATCGATTGATATGATCATGTGGTTTTTGTCTTTTTTATTATTGATGTGGTTTATGATGTTGATTGATTTGCATATGTTGAACCATCCTTGCATCCCTGGGATGAAGCCCACTTGGTCGTGGTGTATAATCTTTTTGATGTAGTGCTGTATTCAGTTGAGTATTTTTGCGTCTATGTTCATTAGTGAGATTGGTCTGTAGTTTTCTTTCCTTGTGGTATCTTTGCCCTCTTTGGGAACCAGAGTTATATTAGCCTCATAGAAGGAATTGAGAAGGATTCCTGTATCTTCAATGGTGTGGAAGAGCCTATGAATCAGTGGAAGTAATTCTTCTTGGAAAGTTTGATAGAATTCACCTGTAAAACCATCTGGGCCTGAACTTTTGTTCTTGGGAAGTTTTGTAATTACTGTTTCATTTCCTCTGAGGTCATTGGCCTGTTTAGAGTTTCTAAATCCTCCTTTTCTAGTCTTGGAAGCTGAAATTTTTCCAAAAATCTGTCACTTTCTTCTGGGTTCTCTAGCCTAATTGAGTATAGTTGTTTGTAACTTGCCCTCATGATGTGTTGGATTTCTTGGGGTTCTTTTGTAATCTCTCCCCTTTCATTTGTGATCCTGCATATTTGGGTGTTTTCTCTCTTTTTTTTGGTGAGTTTTGTCAGTGGTTTGTCTATCTTGTTTATTCTTTCAAAAAACCAACTCTTGGTCTCATTGATTTTCTGTATTGTTTTCTTAGTTTCTATGTTGCTTATTTCTGCTCTGGTTTTTATTATTTCCTGTCTTCTGGTTGTATTTGGGTTTCTTTGTTGCTGCTGTTCCAGCTCCTTAAGGTGGTCCTTTAAGCTGTTAATTTTGTGACTTTCCTCTTTCCTGATATAGAATTGTATTGCTATGATTTTCCCCCTGATTACTGCTTTTGCTGTGTCTCATAAGTTTTGATAAGTTGTTTCTTCATTGTCATTTGTCTCAAGAAATCTTTTTATTTCTTTCTTGAGTACCTCTTTGATCCAGCTATTTTTGACCAGCATGTTGTTTAATCTCCAGGTATTGGATTTTCTCCATTGCTTCTTTTTACAGTCAATTTTGACCTCTGTTGCATAGTGATCTGACAGAGTGCTTCTTAAAATCCTTACCTTTGTGATCTTATGCAGGTTAGACTTGCATCCTAAGGTATGGTCTATTCTGGAGAAGGTTCCGTGTGGACTTGAGAAGAATGTGTATTCTACTTTCTGTTTGTGGAGGGCCCTATATAAGTCTATTAGTCCTAGTTCTTCTAGTGTTCCATTTAGGGTTGGTTGTTTTCATGTTTGGTGGATCTGTCCAGTGGTGATAGTGGAGTAATAAAATCTCCAACTACTATAACATTCCCTTTCATGTGTTGCTCCAGTTTTGTAAGCTGTTGCCATACATATTTTGCTGGCTCTGCATTAGGTGCATAGATATTAACCAGTGTTAGCACTTCTTGGTCTATTGTTCCCCTGATCAGTAAGTAGTGACCCTCTTTGTCTCTGATCACTTTCCTGAGGTTGAATGCGATTTGGTCTGATATCAGAATGACCATCCCCGCTTTTTTTTAAAATGTCCATTGGCCTGGATAATTGATTTCCATCATTTTATTCTAAGCCTGTGCCTATCCTGTACTTGTATGTGTGTTTCTTGTAGGCAGCAAAAATCTGGTTTATGTTTTCTAATCCAGTTCTCTATTCTGTGTCTTTTAATGAGAGCGTTTTGATCATTAACATTTAAGGAGATTGTTGACAGAGATGTCTGTTGTGTATTTATGTTGTTTAGAGTGGTTTTTGTTACAATTGGGAGTTTGGATTGTGTAATTCATCTCTGAGTAGGTCATTTAGGATCGGTTTTGTTTACGCAAATAATGCAAGTTCATTTTTGCTTGAGAATGATTTTAGTCTTCCTTCCCATGTGAATGAGAGTTTCACTGGATAGTGGACTCTTGGTTAAGCATTTTTTCATTCAGTCGTTTAAATATGTTGTTCCACTGTCTTCTTGCTTGGAGGATTTCATATGGGAGATCTGATTTGATTCTAATGTCCCTTCCTTTGTATGTGAGGGTTTTTTTCTCCCTTATTGCTTTACGTAGGTCGCCTATCTCCTTGTTTCTTGCCATTTGTATTACTATGTGTCTTGGTGTTGTTTTGTTAGGGTCTATATTGTTGGGGATTCTTCTCACATCCTGGATTTGCTCAGATGTGTTTTTCCAGAGGGTGGAAAAGTTCTCCGCTATTATCTCTCTGACTAATTGTTCTTCTCCTTTCCCTGTTTCCTCCCCTTCTGGTATACCTACAATTCTTAGATTGTTTCTTTTGTCTTTGTTCATTAGATACTGGACTTTTACTTCCAGTGCTTTACCTTCTATTTCTCTTTGTCTTTTGTTTACAGTTTATCTTTGAGTTGTTCTATATAATTCTCAAGCTGTGCGATTCTGCTCTTCTGGCTTTCTATGGTTGTATGTAATTCCTTTAATTCTGTTTGTATGGAATCTCTCATGTTTTGTAACAATTCTTCTTTCAGTTGGTTGATCTGTTTGTCCATGGATTTCTTGTATTCGCTGGCTAGTGTTTCTTGCATTTCTTTTAATATGGCTTGCATTTCATTCTTCAAGGCTATTTTAAGATCTTCTGCTTGTTCTGTGCATTTTGGAGGACTTGGAAATTTATTAGGAATACTTTCCATATCCCCTGGATTTCGGGTCTTCTTAGATCCACCTATATTTCTTTGCTTATATTGGTGTGGCTTAGGGTGCAGTGCCTTCTGAGTCAGATTACTTTTGCCACTTGAGTATTGGGGCTGGGCCTCTTTGCTTGGCCCTCCCCAGCAGTCTAGACCAGCTTGGAGGATCACCTTTCTTTCCTGTGAGACAGTGTAGTTCCGCTCCTGGCCACAGTGGCAAAGGGTGCTGTTGTGCCTAGATGGGTCACTTCCCTCGCTTGGGGTCAGCCTGCACTTCCTTTTTGGCCCTCAGTCACTGTTCCTCCTCACTCCCTGACTCTCTGGACTGCCTATCACACAGTGGCTGGTTGGCGAAAGTTTTCAAGCTTCCTCTGGCCTCCCACTCAGGTCTCAGGTTCCTCGGGGGTACCTGTTATGGTGACCCTCTGAAGACCCCCGTGACCTTCCCGGCACCTCTTTCCCATCCCCCGCTTCTCCGGTGTGTTTTCCCTGACCTCACCACTCACATATGGTGCTCTCAGGTCCCTTCTCCTGCCCTCTAGCCCGCTCTCTTACCTCACTGCCTCTCCTGTGGTCTCAGGGATGAGGTGCTGGGAGGGGCAGTGGCAGGCGGGCCCAAGACACCCAGGCAGGGACTCATCTGAACCACTCTCAACTCAGGCCTGGGGTCACAGGGATGGGATACTGGGAGGGGCGGCGGGCGGGTCCAAGGCGCCCAGGCTGGGAGCAGGGACTCACGGGGTCCCCTCTCCACTCGGGCCTGGGGTCACAAGGATGAGGGGCTGGGAGGGGTGGCAGCGGGCAGGCCAAAGGTGCCCAGGCTTGGAGCAGGGACTCACTGGGTCTGCTTTCCACTCAGGCCTGGGGTCACAAGGATGAGGGGCTGGATGGGCGGCAGGTGGGCCAAAGGCGCCCAGGCTGGGAGCAGAGACTCACCGGTCTGCTCTCCACTCGGGCCTGGGGTCACAAGTATCAAAATATTTTATATTTTCTAATAATACTTATTAAATGTAATTTATTTTCTATATTTAAAGAAGGCTTTAAAATACATCAATAAGGATATTTTATTTATTTACTTTACATTATTACTTTTTCAAAGCACCATGGTTACAAAAGTTTTCCTGGTTGAGTTTCAGTCAACCAGTCAGACCACGGAAGCAGCAACTGTGACGTACAGACTTATACTACAGGCCCTACTCATCAAAAACATTCAAGCAAACTAGCATTCCCTTGCTATTTTCTCCTCTCTTCTCACTACTTTCTTTTTTATTTTTTTCTTTTCTTTTCTTCTTTTTTCCTTTTTTCTTTCCTCTTCTCCCTTTCTTTCTAATGTATTTTCTCTTTTCTTCCTTCCTACTCCTTCCATATACTTTCCCCTTTTCCCGCTTTGGAAATCCAACTATCCCTTCACCCATCCAATCCCACCCAGACCTCCCATCATATTAAAACTCTTCACCCTCAGTTCTTAATCCATTAGGCATCAAGACTGACTGCCTACCTTAATGAACCAGTACCCAGCACCCAAGTGAATGGACACCCAGTCAAACCCAAACCTCGTCTCCTGCAAGAAAAGGCAACCAACTCCCCTGCAGACTCATGCTGCACGACCCTCCCTACCAACTCCCCTTAAAGTGAACTGTTACTTGAAACGGACTTAGCTCTAGAAATATCCCTAATGCAAGAGCTCTTCCAAGACTTCCCTGCCGCAAATCTTTTACCAATCTCAAGAAGGTGAGGGGCTGTGATAGAAAGGTGCCTGGGAACCCACACACCACAAGAAAATTCCAAAAGACAATGGGGAAACCTAAACTTCCAGCATAAGTATAAGACCTGTATTACACCACATCTTTACCGGCTTTTCCCCAAAAGTAAAGTAGTCTCTTGCATCACTTTGTTCCTTTAATTACTTTGTAATTCATTTTTTAAAATGTTTGTTCTACATATACATAGGTGAACACATATACTTTTATTTCTATTTTTATCTTTTTTGGGTGTGTGACCTATTTCTGTTTTCTTCTATGTCCACCCCCAAATGCACCGACAATATAATGTAACACCATTTCTCCCTGCAAAGGCACACTAATAAAAGGGAAAATCTTACATATAAAAATGATTTCTTATCTACTAGGGATAAGAACTCATACTTGTTTACAATACAGGGATATCTCCCACTTTGAATAATTGTCTCGTGGACCCAACTTAGACCCCAGATGATTAGACACCATCCGTCCAGCCTTTAAACCAGGATCCCAGACATAGAAAGGACAAAATTCTTCACAACAGCTATGGGAAACAAATCCCTTCCGGGACATCCTTTATACTGCTGGGCCACCAAAAAGTGCCAGCTCTAATATGATATCCTGACAACGAGGAAAATGGGAACAACATGGCCTAAGAGTAGGTTATCCTACCTCACCAGCTAACGATAAGACAAAATTAGAAGATTTGTCACCCTTTGGTGTCCAAAAGCCAAGATCACAATTTATAGTTGACTGGCTGCTAGAACCATGACTGGACTGTATTTAGTTTGGAACCAATAAATAAGCCCTAGTCTAGGGTTTGAATAACGATCTGCACAACAGCCATGATCCCCAGTTCCAAAGGTCTGGCTGAGACAATTGCAACAGAATGGGGCTTCTTGAAACACAATGAAAGACCCTATCATATTTTCCATCCTAGGATCAGTGCAAAGACCAAGACCACCAACCACAGAAGATGGATTAAAATGACACTGAGGGAACAGAACTTCTAGAACCACAAAGAAAGACTTCATTATAAGTCCCACTCCTGGACCTGTGCAGATACTGAGATCTCTAGATCACCCAGGATGGAGCAGAAGTCTTCCAAACACCACGATAGCACCACTGGGAGAGTAAATGAACCTGAGCGGAGTCTATAGTTAATTCCATGACAATACAACCCAAGTGTGGAGAAACCCCATATCTCTTAGGCCAGTGAATTCCTTTTAGAATGACCCTAATATTTACTGTGCCAGTGCAAAAGGGAAAATAGGCAACAAGCACAAAACATTTTATTTTTATTTTTTATGTATTACTATTTTTATATTCATTTTTAATTATTTTTTATTTTTATTTACCTATCTACTTCTTGTCAATTTCTTTGTTTTGGTGTGGTTATTGAAGTTGCTGTCTCCATTTTTATTTGTTTTTTCCTTCTCTTCTTTTCTTTCTTTATGTACCCTGCCATGTTTTTTATCTCAAGACCATGGCTTTTTTTGTGGTGCTTATCATTATTGTTGGAGTGCTCACTGAATATTTGACACTTCTTTTTGTACTGTTGGGGTATTTCACCTTCTTTTTCTTCTTCATCTCTCAAACCGATGATGAGAGCCTCTAGAAGGATTCTGCCCATCTTCGGTGTATTAATTAGACTTTTACCCCAGTTTATTACTGTTCACTTCTTCAAACAAAACCACATAACATGAACTATCTAGTCCTGCCTCCCAGTTAGAGGGTGAAATAAGGTAGGCACCAAGACCAAACAGGTGCAAGACTACTAAGTAGTAAACTAGGTACAGAGGGGATCACATATTCTAGCAGCCCCGGGGGGGGGGAGGGTAGAGGATATGGGAGGTACGATGAGAATGGAGGTGTAGGGAGTAAAATTGGTGATGGGAATCCCCCTGATTTTATGTAAATATGTACCTAATATTTTATTGTCAACAATATGTAATCCACTATGATCAAAACAAAAATTATATTAAATTAAATAAACATAATTTATAATAAAAAAGAATGTATACCACCCTTCACAAGTGTATATTTCTTGCCACAATCACCAATATCCTCAGTTTCCTTTCCCTCACCTGCCTCTGAGGCAAATATTTCCCTCTCCCCCACTCTTTTTTTCTGACAATGTGGTTTGCAATCTTGCTAATGTAATGATGCTACACATATATTTTATCCCCTTTCAGTACACAGTTCTTGTACAGATTGATCTATCTGCTATTTCTTCTAGTTGGAAAGATACATAAATACTTTTACCTTGACACTGTTTAATTGGTGGTCAGCTGGCAGTCATCAAATTAGTCTCCATATATATACTATGATTAGTTGTGTAGTATTTCTGATATCATGATGTACATCTGAAATTCTTTTAGTAAGCAAAACTTGAGAATTAATTATGGAACTCTTGCAAGCGCTGATTTCTTTGTAGTTGTCATTGCTATTGTTGTTTTTGTTGTTGTTTTTCTTGTACCATACACAGCAGTACTCAATACTTAAACCTGGCTGGAGTGTGCGGATCACCTCTGGCAGGCTTGGAAGACTCTACATAGGGCAGGGAACTCTCAACCTTAGTCAATCTTGTGAAAGGCAAATGCCCACTCTCTTGTACTATCTCTCTGAATACTTAAAAATCAGTTTAGGAAAGATGATAATGCTAGGCATTATTTCAATATTTTCTATGATATTTTTGTCATAATTAAAATACAAATGTTTATATATTACAGTGAGAAAACTAAAAAGGTTTCATAACCATGAATAACAATTTAAGAGTTCCTTAAAGCTAAATAGAATTAATATATGAACCAGTGATTCTAGTTCTAAACATATTGAAAAGATTGAAAACATAATATAAATAAATTGTACATGTTATTAAAATAAAATCATTGAAAACTGTCAAAAGGTTGAAACAACACAGTTGTCTAAATGATGACTGAATGGGTAAATCATGGAATATACATATTGTATATAGTCAGATATAAAAATCTTGATGCATGATAAAACTTAGATACACTTCCAAAACATAATGCTAAATTAGACATATATTGGTGCATATTATAGTATACTATTTGATAAAACATTTTAATAGTTAAATACATAGAAGTATTATTTTGTGGGGCCAGGGATAGCATGGAGGTAAGGCGTTTGCCTTTCATGAAAAAGGTCATCGGTTCGAATCCCGGTGCCCCATATGGTCCCCCGTGCCTGCCAGGAGCAATTTCTGAGCATGGAGCCAGGAGTAACCCCTGAGTACTGCCGGATGTAACCCAAAAACCAAAAAAAAATTATTTTGTAGATTTCTGAACTAGAATTAAGGAAATAGGGGCTAACTATGAAATGAGTATAAAGTTTGTTTTGAGAGTAATGCAGATATTTTAGAATTGGACTGATAGACTCTAACAATATTTAATACAACTTAATTGCTTGCTTCCAAAAATTAATGTGTGTTTACTTCAGGTAAAAATGTAAAAAGTTTTTACTTTTTAAATACAAGTAGCAAAATTCCAGAATTTTTAAAATACTGGGGTTATTAAAATAAAAAACTATACCTTGAAAATATTACTCTATTATTATGCAGAAAACAAGGCTATGTAGGAAACATGAAATTGTATAACTTCTGGGTACAAATATAAGTAACATAATTATGAGGATGATTTACACAAAGTTTATCTAATTTTCATTTATACATTTTAATTTATATAATTAACTTTATAAAAGATAAGATATATTCATCTGTTACATAAATATATGTACATAAGTGTAT
>PVKC010052260.1:0-10293 GCA_004027635.1 Crocidura indochinensis | reverse complement strand
GAATATGGTAAAGTAAGATGACAGCTTTAATATTTCATATTTAATATTCTTGGTGCCTGTGTACTCAATGATCACTTAGAGAAACTAGTTAAATTCAAGAAGGTAGGGGCCGGGCGGTGGCGCTGGAGGAAAGGTGCCTGCGCTAACCTAGGACGGACCGCGGTTCGACCCACCGGTTCCCCATATGTTCCCCCGTGCCTGCCAGGAGCGACTTCTGAGCGAATAGCCAGGAGTAACCCCTGAGCGTCACCGGGTGTGGCCCAAAAACCAAAATAAAAAAAAGAAGGTGAAAGGACATAAATGCATAGTTATCTATAGGAATGAAATATGAGGCTTAGAGAAATTCTTTATTTCACACTAAATCTCAAAACAAACTCGTTTGCTTATATGTTTCCCAAACATTTAGTCCCGCATGAAGAATCACTTGAGATTGTCTATGAAATACACATTACAATTAGTTTGGGAAGGGACATTTAATTTAGAAGTTCTATCGCCAAATGTTGGCGATATTGTTAGCTGTACCTGGCACATCACTAAGTGTCTAGCATTTCATAAAAGACTAGGTTATTTCTATGCACATTAAAGTTGGAGAATCATTGTAACTTTCTTACAGTTAGGTTACTGTCAATTTGGATTTGGCCAGTCTGCAATATTTAGGAAAAAATATTAGTATTATTATATCATTTATCCCAAAAATATTTTAAGAAAGCAATACAAGATAAATTTAGGCAAATTCAAATAAAAAAGATAACTCATTATGGTCTTTTAAGAGAAGTTAATGACTTTCTATAACTTTCTAAACACACAGTGTTTAGAAGAAATGTTTGTTTGTGGCAGGGGCATAGAACTGATCTAGGTTAATAGTGTATTATTTGGTTTGGAAACTGTGCTTTTCATTGATTCTTTAAGAGGACAACAAAGTTTTCTCTCTCACTCTTTTAATATCACTCTCTCTTGCTAGCTTTCTCACTCTCTTTTTCTCTCCTGTTCTTTATACCTATAAGGTATTGAATCAGCTTTCCAGGAATCCAATTCTGTTACATAGCACATCCTAGTGATACAGAGAGTGTTCAAAAGAAGACATATACTTTGTCAGTTGTTACTTGTTTACAAACGTTACCAGGCTATAGATGTCTGCAACTAAGCAAGACATCAGTCTTCTACTTCAGGGACTAAGAAAAGTAAGTCATCATGTCCTACTCCAGAAGACATGGCCTTTTAGGTTGTTTTGTTTCTCTTCATGTTAAGCTAATTAGGTTCCCAGTCAAAAAGGCTAATCATAACAAAACAAACAAACAAACAAATAAAACCTACTACTAGTTGTTGAAAGTACTATTTTTATCTGTTTAGTTGTGTCAAATGTAAGTAGGAGAGTGGTGATAGCAGGATAAAATACTCTCTACATGACACAGTTTGGTAAAAAACAGTTTTTAGCTAAGACCACCCCTAAAGTACTAGCAAAATTGGCCTGTGCTCAATTTATAACCTAAACTACAGTAAGTGCAAAACAATTTCTGACTAAAATTATCCCTAATTTATGAGCAGTATTTATGAGCTCTCTTTCAGTTTTTATCTACTCTTTTCCTTCAAGGAAAAAAATTCTCAAAAAATCATAGAAGTCAAGATGACGTGAATTGCATGCTATAAAATTACAAATGAATGAACTTTTTAATACCAAGTTCCTCAAAGGAAATGATATAATTATACAAGCTTGTTGAACAGCAGAATTTCAGGAGCTGTAAAGCATCCTAATCCACATGCCATACCCAAATCATCAGAATCTCTGGCAATATAACATAGACAACAATATATTATCAAGACCTTCAGGTGATCTTATTGTGTGCAGGCAAGAGTGACAATCGTAGGTGTGTCTTAGTCATTTACCAAGAAATGCCTGCAAGTGTTGGCTGTAACTAGTTATTTGGAAAAGAAACAAAAATCAATGCTCTCGGAGGAAAATTTTTATTACATGTGTGGTAATGTCATGGATAAGAAGAAAGGGGAAAGAAAAATAGCTTAAACCAATGTATATGAAATGGGGGTCATTTTTTCTAATTACAACTTCGTAATATGTGGAGTATTTTTGTTTGCTACAATGTAGGAGGTGAGGGGTGCTACTGGCATCTAGTGGTTGATATTAGGATGCTTCTCACTATCAGCCCCATAATGTTAATAGCATTGAAGTGGAGAAACTGCAAAGACACAACCTAGTTGTAGAAAAACACAAATTATGCTTTATGAACATTCACAACCTGTTTTTAAAATTACTGTTTGACCTTAGCAGAACCAAAACACATCAAAATTTATCATATTGGCTTTCCTTTAGGGGCTAACTCATAATGCATGGTGTACTTATAATGCATTTATAATGTGTATGACAGAGAGAAGCAGTATATGTGAGAAAAACACACAGGGACACAGAAAGGATAATGAGGAGTCATAAATATATTAATGATTTGTAAATAACAGCATACAAGCACTATGACTTGGAATGAGTAGAAGAATATGGCTCTGATCTGATATCTTACTTCTACTAACAAAACAGAATTTTTGCAAAGATGGGTGGTGAATCTATTATAATATTCTCTTTTTCCTATGTTGGAATTTTGTGGCAGGCTTCATAACTCTCACCAGCCTGCAAATAATCTACACATAAAAAATAGTGATGGATCTAGGCACATGAGCTGTCATATAACAAAGATAAAAATGTCTTTCTCTAAAAAAATAGAGTTTTATAGATTGAAGTCTTGCTATTATTATGAATATATTGTAAGTTATAGAAAACAGTCATGTAATCTTCTTTATAAATGAGTGCTAGGCCATTTCTAATATCTAATGCATACTGAATGCAGTAAAGCTCCTTGAGGCATGGTCTTTGAAATAAGACACTCAGTATTAATAACTACAAATATTTCCTAAGCAGGAAGTAGAAAATTACTATATCAGAGATCTAAAAAATATAGTTTTGTGTTACATGACTATGACAGATACAGGGTCATTGCTGTATTGTATAATAATTGAGCACCCAACGGATGTGTCCCTGAACACCTTGATGTCTTCTACCTGAATTTTTTGGTAAGGAATGACATGCCACAGGGAAAGTAACAAAAGAGAGGAGAGTGGAATAGAGAAAAGACAAGTATTGAAATTCAACTTTTCTTGCTAGAGTTTTGCCAAAAGTAATCTATAAATACACAGTTATAATTGCATTTGTTGAACTATTTCTTATAACATCAACTACAAAACTGCATGTGCTACATATCACTGCCTATTTTACCAATAAAGAAAACAGGTGAGAGAGACCAAGGATCGTGTCCATGATAATGTAACTGAGGAATGACTGAATTTTTCCTCTAACCTAAGTTTCTCTGACTCCATAATATTCATAGGCATGAAAACTGTTATAAAGTTTAGGGATCATAGGATTCTAAATCTGGAAGCAAACTCAGATATAACTTTCTTAATCTTCCATGTTTAATAGAAAGGAATTTAGGGAGAGAAGAGAAAGCAAATTGTTAGTTTCTGTGTCCAGAATATTTAAATAGAACTTGGAACAAAGAAGTTGGATTCATGAGGAGAGTGAAGACAACTTCCTTAACAGATGGTTCTAGGAAAACTGGGTTGTTCATATAAACACACACATATACAAATGAACATCCTTGTATCCATATTTCATACAATTCACAAGTTAATTCAAAGTGAATTAAAGGTCTGAATAAATAAAATACATCAGGAAAACCTAATCAAAGCACTCCAGGATATGCACCTCAGAGTTTTTTCCAATTATTTGACTCAAGTGGAAAATATAACAAAAAATAGAAATTAACAAATAGGACTACATCAAATTAGGAGCTTATGTGTGACAAAATATATTAATCTAAAATAAAATGACAAGAAAAAATTTACAGAAATAATCAAATAATTGAGGGTCCATATCCACATATACAAAAATACTGGCAAACTTAATCAATGAAAATGCAAAATGCATAAAAGTAGAAAGATTAATTGCTTGCCTTGTGAGTCAGAAACTTGCCTCTCAGGAGACTGACCTGAGTATGAACATGACTACTACATGCACTCTGCTGAGCATCAGCAGTAGTATGTGTCCACCCCACATAAAAATGGGTCTTTATATAGCTGAATAAAGAGTTCAAAATGATTCCTGAGCAGAGATGCAGCAATAAGCTCTGAGCACAGCCATTTGTGGCTTAAACAACAGCAATAACAACAAAGAGTGGGGAAAGGAGATGAATACATACTTCCTCCATGTAATTATACAAATGGCCACTAGGAGTATGAAAAACTGGCCACTGTTATTTATTATCAGGGAAATTAATATCAAAACAACCTTGAAATTAGAATGGTATCTACAAGCAACCAGTGCTGATGGTAAGTGGTGAAAAGGAATGCTTTTGGTGGGAATGTCTTCAGATTAAACATCTATGGAAAACAGTGTGGAGTCTCCTCAAGAAATTAAAATCAGTGCTCTTATAAATGCAGTGAATACACTTCTTGACATCTACCTGGTAACTCAAAATCAATTTGAAAAGATACATGCATGTATATATACAGTGCAGTATTTAGTAAAATAGCCTGGATTGAAAACAATCCAAATGTCCAGTGACAGATGAATGAATAAGAAAGTTGTGGTCATTTATATTCACAATAGAATAATACTATATTGTTTTAAGAAAAAACAAACCAAGTAGTTGGGTACAACATGGATGGAACTAAAGAGTATCACAAACAGAAATTAAGTAAAGAGGACAAATAACAGAATCTGGATTCATGTACTCTATAGAGAAAATACTGGGAATGAACTATATGGAATGACAAAACATAACTCTGAATTTTGGACTATAAATTCACATTACTAAGAAGTGAGGGAAGAGTGAGAGTAGCAAAGGAAGAAAGAGACTATGGTGACATAAAAAATTAAGGTGACATGGGAAGGTTCTTGGGCATTTTGATAGTGGTGATTTACAGTAACTGTGTATATACATACCATAATCTTTAGCACTGTAAAATTTAAACATGATGCCTAAACTACAATAATCAAGTTCAGAAAGAAAAATTTAATGAAATATAATTTTTAAATTATATCTAATTAATATATATTCATAAATATATTTTATATATAAATATACAATATATTAAATATAAATTAAGTATAATTTATATAATAGTAAATATAAATATGTATATATTGTATATTTTTATAATTTTATATTTATATTTAAATATAAATATATATTTATATATGTTATACATATATACATATACATATATAAATACATAATTATATATAAATGCATATATACTATTTATTATATAGAAATATATTTAGTTAATACAATAATTAATATAAAATAAAATTTAATTATGAATAAATATAAATTAAATATAAATAAAATGTATAATATGTAAATATATTTATAAATATATGTTTATATATTATATATACCACACATAAAACTTAGAACTTGTAATGAAGAAATTTCTCATATTTTCTGATTTTTATGAAAGTCCCAAATAGGGAAAGTATATAACATATGTTGTAATTATAAGCTCGGAGATAAAAATGAAAGAACATTTAATCAGTTCTAAAGTAGATGAAGGAAATCTTCCAAGAAGAGTTAGGTGTAATTTATACACTTGCAGCCTTTTGCTGACAGTAGGAATGAATGTGCATACTCAAAGTAAATTCCCACTATGTAGTGTTAGGTATAAATTTTTATTGAGATACAGAGTCTAATAGAATAATTAAAACAAATAGTTCCAGATAATAAACATGTTTAACTCCATGTCTTGCTTTGTTTCGTATAAAGCTTAGTTTATTCAATGAGTTTTAAGGGATCACTGTAAGAATTTAAAATAAAAATGTGCAAGGTACTTGGGTTTCTGAATTGTTCTGGGGGCATACCTAGTAATTTTTAGGGTTTCGAAATAAGAGAAACCTGGCTTCACTTCTGGATCATTTCTGACAGGACTCATATCCATATGGGGTGCTGGGATCAAACAGGTCAACAATGTGGAAGAAAAGAACCCTTCCTCCCTTCTATACTATCCCTCCAGCTGACCAAGTTACTAGGATTACTTTCTTTTATTTTAAATTATTTATTTAAAGAAAATGTATCACATTGTTGACAAAACTATCATAATGCATTTGTTTCAGGATGATAGAAAGCAAAGCTATTAAGAAATAGAAAGAGCACAGAGAATTAAAAATTGGAAGAAGGGGAGAGAGTTTATTAGCAGCTTTATTTGTGAAACTTATTGTATCATCTATAAAGTCATTAAAGCAATAGCCAAAGGTTTAGTATGATCCCATTTTTTCTCCAGAGATGGAAAATGCATTAAAAATGTGTGTGTGGCAATTGTTGTTTGCATAGGCACAGCAAAATATGGAAGAAATTGGAAATAAACACCTGTGACCTAAAAAACAGGGAGATCTTACTGCCTAAGCACTTTGGCATAAGACCAACTCAAGGCTCCAGGCATACTCAGTTGTTCAACCCCCTAGTCATTCTCGGTGGTCAGCTCTTCAGTTGTTGCTGTCAGGTTTCTGTAGATATAAATCCTGGTTTCGTTACAGTTCCTGTGTCGAAGACTGGGTGGTATGCTGTGTCTTCTGTGGTTCCATCTCTCCATCAGTTAACATTGCAGAGAAACCTGCCCTAAAAGCAGACTATTGTTATTGCCTGGTTGTTAGGGTGATATAAGAACAGTTTTTGGAGTATATCAGTGCTGTGGTGACAGTAGGATTTTCCTTGGTAGAATTTATGTTCCTGGTGCTGGTGTGAGAAACCTTGTTTGTTTCCGTAGGTGGTATCCTCAGTTCAGGGGGTGAATCAGTGTCAAATCAACTGGAGTCTAAGCCAAATCATTATGCCAGGTATCTAGGGAGTAAGGTCCACTGTAGTAAAAAATTTTTGTGTTCCCATCTCTATTAAATAAGATCTTGTTTGCAACTATGATTACTTTTAAAGTCGCATCAATAATTACCCATCGAGCTCTTAACTTTGTCATTTCAGATTACTAGTCTTTTCATTTGAAATTTTATATTTGTTATTTGTTGAATATCTGTATTATTATTTTTGAAATCATTGATAATTTTTATCATGGTGTCATTAAAGGTTTTTTTTTGAAGATTTATTTACCTGGGTTAGTTTTGTTTATGTTTTTGGTGATTATTTACTTTTTGCTCATTGAACTTGGTGAACTTCTATGTGTTTTTTCCTTTAATTTTCTAGTATTGTTGCACTGTTGGGATAACTTTTTGAAAGTTAAACCCCCAGAAGATGCTGAAAGATTAGGCTAAATGTTGCCCTCATTCTTCTCTGTCCAGCCTCACAGAATGACCAGAAGCATCATAGTGAACCATGTGCAATTTGTTAAGTATATCTATTACTTCAGGCTATGGTGTAGGCCCTTCATATGGCACAGGTAAGGTGTGAAGGCTGCTGTGACTCAACAAGAATGGAGGGGCTTTTCCTTTCCATAAGAAATACTCCAAGTTATGTTATGCCAAAAGCGGCAAGCTTTATCTAGGATGGAGAAGCAGCAAATAGAAGGAAAAGAAGGAGCTGTAGAGTGGACTCAATACAATGCAGATTGGTTATGGAGGTTGCTGCAACTTACCCAGTAGGGATGGACTCTGCCTCCTACTTCAGTGTAGGCTTAGTGATGTCAATAGATATTATGAGTAACTGGATAACATCATGTGAGCAAAATATCAAGGAGTTTCAAGATGAAAATGAGAAAACTACTACAAAACAGCAGAAGGTAGATAATAGTTTGAAAATTAAAGAACAGCATACCAGAGAACTATGGTATGAACCCAAAAAGTAGAGCATAAGAGTCATTGGAGTCCTAAAGAATAAAATGTAATGAAGTTAAAGAGATGCCAGTACAAGTAGTATAGCAGGTAGAGAACATTTACATTGTGTTGTGTCAATCTGGGTTCTATCTTCATCATCTCATATGGTCCCTCAAGTAATTCCAGGAGTAATTTCTGAGTGCAGAACCAGGAGGAACCCCTGAATACTGCTGGGTGTAATCCTCTTTAAAAAGAAATCTTTGATAATAATTTCCCAGAGTTGAGGTTATAGGCACTCAAATCCAAGAGGCCAGAAATGGCCAAGCAATTATAGACTCAATTAGGGACACTCCAAAAATATTGTATTTAAAATGAAGAAATTCAAAGAATGAGGCTGAATAATGAAAGCAGCAAGATCAAGAATGGAATTTACATGCAAGAAAATCCTATTAGATGTACAGAAGATATACCAAATTAGACTCTGAGCTGAATGAATATAGAAAGGTATATAAAAAAACTAAAGAAAATGAAAACCTAACCAAAAGTATTTTATCATCTAGCTAAATTATCATTCAAGTTTGAAAGAATGATAAAGCTTCATGAACAGGTAACAGCTTTGGAAATGTATAGCCTTGAAACCAGTTGTAAAAGAAGCATTAAAAGAGCTCTCTTAGAGGAGGACGGAGCCATAGCACAGTGGTAGGGCATTTGCCGTGTGTACGATTGACCCAGGACAGAGCTAAGTTTGATCTCCAGCATCCTATAAGGTCCCCAGAGCCAGGAGCGCTTTCTGAGCACATAGCCAGGAGTAACCCCTGAGCATCACCGGGTGTGGCTCAAAAACCAAAAACAAGCAATCAAAAAATCTCTCTTAGAGGTTAGGAGGAACTGCTTACTATATGGCCTTGAGCATGGTATTCATAATGGTTTATACTTTATATAGTTGTCCTCAACTAGATTACAAATTATTAAAATGCATTATAAGCAATTGTAAAATTATGACTTTATTGATTTATTTTTGAAAATATATTTGCCATTTCTTTAAGTTTTATTAAAGCAATTAATATGAAATAAATATATTTACCCACTAAGAAGGAGAGTAGGAGGTGGGAGTAAACCTGGGAACATTGATGAAGGAAAGCGATAATGGTAGTGGGCCTGGTGTTAGAGCATTGTATGCTTGAGAAACTTTTTAAATCAAAGTGTCTTATATTTTTTCATTTGCATCCAATATAATTATTGGATACATACTAATGAGAAAGAGGCAACTGTATTTTCAAAACTTTTCATGAATACATTGATGCTGGCTTATACCACCAGTAGTTCAAACATGGATGTCACATTGGACAAACTCTACCAATACAAGTGGTTATTATTGCCAAAATGTCACATTACACATTAGTTTGGTGCTATCTGGCAGTGCAGATCTCTATTAATGATGCTGCCAGATGATGAATAACCAAGAATGTTGTGCTGGCATCAATATGCTAATCTACTAGTAATTTCAAAATATCAGTACAGAATATTATTATTATTAGTTTCCAGCGTTTACAATAATACATTTATTGATTTACTAGAACAAAGTCCTATTTATCTTTTACTAAAAATAGACCTTCTATTTTAAAGACCTTTATAAAACACATTTGTAATTCTGGGTTCTACATATGGTATTTTACATATTGTCTTAACTCCACCATGCAATCAATATATCATACATATACTTCATAGATCTTACTTTATCATGGGGTTTATTTTTATTTATTTTTCTTTTGTTTTATTTTTTTGCTTTTTAAATGGCCACACTCAGAAATTCTCAGGTTTACTTCTGGTTCTACAGTCAAGTATTATCCCTAACATTGCTTGGGACCATATGGGATGATGGGGATAGAATCTAGGTTGATCACATGCAAGGCAAACTTCCTACCAGCTATACTATTACTCTTTAATTTTTTTTGTTGCCAGTAATTTAACTAAATGATTTTTTCCACGGTGTATAGACCTAGTGCATGATACAATGATGATAAAACTAAAACGTAAGGAATTCAGAATAAACTACTATGGGGTGTGTTAACATTAATGTTTCTAATAGTTTTGAATGTGGAAGACTCCACTTTCTCTAAAACCAAGGGGAAAGTTTGTCTCTTTCAAGCACAGAGAACATTAGTACCATTGGTATCAGAGAGAGACTAGAACTTTCAAATCAATAATATTGTCATAAAACATATAAATTGATCAAAGCGAATGTATTATTTTACTGTGAGTATTTCTATGTCATATTAGAAAGCAGAATTAGAAAATGGCAAGTCAAAAAAAATAAAAAAGAAAATGACAAGTCAACAACCGTAGTAAATGAGAGTAAGCATATTTTAAGACTATCGAAACCTGGGGTCCGGGAGATAGCATGGAGGTAAGGCGTTTACCTTTCATGCAAAAGGTCATCGGTTCGAATCCCGGTGCCCCATATGGTCCCCCGT
>PVKC010052259.1:0-10294 GCA_004027635.1 Crocidura indochinensis | reverse complement strand
TTTTTTTTTTTTTTTTTTTTTGGTTTTTGGGCCACACCCAGTGACGCTCAGGGGTTACTCCTGGCTATGCGCTCAGAAGTTGCTCCTGGCAGGCACGGGGGACCATATGGGAACCGGGGGATCGAACCGCGGTCCGGTCCGTCCTAAGGCAGGCACCTTACCTCCAGCGCCACCGCCCGGCCCCGAGAAAACAAGTTTTACAGAGGAAAGGGAAGGCCAGTGTCTGATGAGGGGTGAAGCACAGTTCAGTGCCTCCTGCATTCCTCTGTGAATAAATGGACACAACCAACACTTTTCTAGGCCTGCTGGCTGTCACAAGTGGACGGGTTGTGTTGACACAGGGCAAGGCACAACAAACCTAGGCAACTGAGTACCACTGACCCGACAAGATGTACAGGGTGGAAACCCTATAATTTTGGCTGTTGAACCAGTGTGGGTTTGTATCTTGGCACAGTCACTCATTAGCTGTCATATTGGCAAGTTAAACACTGTAAATCTCAATTTCCTGATCTCTGAATTCAGGATAATATGCACTTTGTGAAGTGTGGCAGTTTGCAGGACTGAGAGGGGGCTCTGCAGTTCTGACAAACTAAAAAGACAAGGATGCAATTCTTCCCTACGGTCTCCCAACAACATTCTGATTTGATCCCATTGAGACCTGGGAAGACTTCTGACCCACACAATTGGAAGCTAATCTGTGTTCTTTAGGACATCTAAATTCGTAGTAACTTGACAGTAGCAAAAAGAAAATAAAATCATTATCTGTTAAAACTGCAAGGTTGTAGAGCTACTCTTAAAATACCTCACGAGGCTGAAGAAGGGAAACAGCCAGAGATTAAAGTCTGCAAACATACACATTGCATTAGCATGGGATCATATGTCCTGAGTATAAATCAACTTAACACAAAATTCTATGTACATGTTCTAAACATCAATAAAACTCACAAATAGACAACTGCTTGTAATATGGCGATCTCCAGAACCATACCAACACAATTATCAGACCCATGTGGTAGCAACAAGTTACACAAAATATATGTTTAGCCTTAAAAAGTTCAGGATTTTTTTTCACTATGGTTGACAAGTTTTATAGCCAGCATTTAAATTTTACATTCAATGAACTATACAGTTACTGCTGAATTGGAAGTACATCTAGATATTCTTGCATCAAAAAGATACTTTCAATTCCATCTTTTTAGGATACTCAAAACTTTCCAGGATATCAACAGATGAGCTTGAACATTCTTCCTGAATTGAGAGTTTTCTGGCAGACCCCTCTAAGAATGGCAACACTAATGCCAATCATGATCCTTGTTCCCAATGAAGGAAAGGCAAATAAAGGGAACTTCACCGAGGCCCTAAATTCCTGGTGTGCCAACACCAATTTTTAAAAATGAATGAATTATTTTGGTTTTTGGGTCACACCCGGTAGCACTCAGGGGTCACTCCTGGCTCTACGTTCAGAGATTGCTCCTGGCAGTCTCAGGGGACCATATGGAATGCTGGGATTCGAACCACCATCCTTCTGCATGCAAGGCAAACGCCCTACCTCCACGCTATCTCTCCGGCCCCAAGACCAATTTTTTTTTAAAGCTACCTCATAGTAGGTCAAGTGGTGTCCTTACTTTGAGGCTTAAAAATTCATTTAAAAATGTATTTCACCTAAAATTTCATATATAGTCTGAAATCTATAGTTCCCTTGGAAGCACTGAAAATATCCTATGGGATAGACAACTTGCAAGAGCATATCTATGCAAATATTGCCTGCTTTGAAGATTTGTTTGGTGTTGTGCTCCGTTGTTCCTGAGTCACCAACATCCCCGGTGTTAACAGGGGTCTGAGTTTTCTAAGTGAGCCAGGCAATGCTTTACAAGCCAATATGACAAGGAGGACTACAAAGACTGATTCAGGGACTGCTCTCAATGGAACATCTGCTGATATTTCTGTTGACATCTCACACTCAAGGTAGTTAGGAAAGTATCAGATCATTTGGCAAAAACATCCTGTGGCTGAATCAGCAGATATGATGGAAAGTCTGCTATTTTTACACAGACTAGGTTCTGGAGAGACAAATTTGCTTGAGACAAAGACAAGAAACAATAGTTTAATGCACAACTAAATACGCCTATATGCAAAGGTAACCTTAAATATCTTTGGTTTTTTAAAAGTTTGCTGATTAAAAGTACTTGAAATATAAACACTGATAAATACCAATATAAGTGTATTGCTCTTAATTATGTAAACTTAGTCCTTTGATATCTTTTGCTACTAAAGCTAGAGTTTCCTATTAGGTGCTAAATAAATTCATTCCAATCTGCTCATCTTTATTTACTTACACATTAATCAATATATATTTTAATGGTCTTTGGTATGAAAATACTGATGAGCAGTATCATAATATTTGGCATAAAATGACATACAGACTATCAGTACTTGCAGCAAATAAGTCTTTGGAACATAAAATAGTTACCAGTTGCATATTAGCCCATCTGGAGTTATTTCACATGAAGTAACACCACCATCAGAGTGGAATGAAAACTTTCACATTTTAGTTACAATTTCATATTGAAGACTTCAATGCAGCTTGTTTTAGCCAGGTAAAGAGAAGTCTTTGCTGTATACTAAAAATCTTATTCAGTGAGACCAAATATTGAACTTTGGTGAAGACTTTTTTTCCTCTTCAACAAGTACTTTCAACAATTTAAAAATACTTTAATACTGTATAGTTGAAGGCTTACTTGGTGAAGAAAAAATAATCACCCTTTGAAATTCTTTGAAACTACTTGTTTGTAATAGAATTTATTTAAATGCTCTGGTAACAAGGTAGTTAAAGTTACTATTCTATTTAACTACAACAATCAATATAAACCCTATTGTTTTGGGTTAGTAACTACTTGTACAAATTTCATATCTATAGGTGTTTCTAGTTAATTTAATTTGGAGTGGAATTATAGTCAAATTTCAACTTACTACTAAAAATTCTTTGGTAACAGATTACGAAAAAATTTGTGTAAGAACAAAATGCAAAAGTGAAAAAGTTAAAAATGTACTGGTAAATAATTATCAAATAATTAGTCTAAAGATCTATAATAACTATGGGCTTGTTCATCAAAAATCTACCAAACAAAAATTTTCTGCAATGATCTCAGATAAATTTTTTAGATGTTTAAAACAAAACCAATTCATACGGTCCTACACATTTGTCCCATAGTGTGATAGAAGATGCGTCGACTTTGATATTTTGTTTGTCTTTTAATCAAAGTATAAAATATTAAAAATTCATTATGTAGGCCTTAATTTTAGATTCTGATAAAAGTTGGCCCCACAACCAACTGAATGAACCTTACAAAAGACTCAATAAAAAAACCCAAACCAAAAACCCTCTAAATTAACAACAAAAAAAAAAGAACAAAAAACAAAAACAAAAACAAAAATAAAACCGCACCATACCCTGTCAATTTGCCCATGCTTCCATGAGGCAGCTCAAAAGTAAAAGTAACAAAATGTTCCCTGAGTACAGGAAAAAATATAACACTAGAATAATTTTTAAAAGGAGGTAGTATAAGACAGGAGCTATAAAGGCAGGGGCATATTTCCTTGCCGTAGATTGTTCACTAAAAGCTCTGTTATTTTTTTTTTTTAAATGTTGCCATGAAGTTCATACACTTAGATACTTATATGGGGGTGTATATGGTTGCTTGTACCTTATGAACATGTGCATCTGAACACATTCAATTAGATACAACATTACAAATGAAGAACAATTAAAATTGTCCTATCTTTATGCATTGGTGGGACTATTCTTTAGTAATAATCTTTCCATTTTAGATCATCATTAAATATGACCCTATTTATAAATAAAAGGTTTCAGGAAGAAATCTGTTAAGAGTTCTTTCAAAATGAGGCTCAAAATCAGATCATTTTGGGGGAAAACAAGGTTTTAAAGGCTGTGAGACCGGCTCTCTCCACCAGGTGTTTAATTCTTTACCCTCTATCTGCTGGACATCTATAAGTCATCATGCCTGAGTTACAGGTGGCTAAGTGAATAGTTTGCTGATTTCAAACCAGCAAAATGATCAACTCAATCCTGGAATTATTAGCATTCCTCATTCATGAGGGAATACTCAATAAAGAAGGCTAAATTCATTATAAGAATTCAAGAAAATACAAGTAAAATGATAGAGTTGTGAACTCCCTGAACAAAACCTGCATGAAAACAATGCAAAAGATGATCAAATACTATACATCAAAAACAATCACTGTTTTGAAACTTGTAAGGCAACTATTTTTTTCAACTCCTGTCCTGAACAACTTCATGAATATTTCAAAGGTCTCTAAGGCAAAAAACTTCATAATAGATCATGGAAGGCACTATTGCAATGACAACTTCAAGGCTTGGCTCTTGTTGCATTTTTCTTCCTATACTATGAAATGTTTCACCTCTCTAAAACAAACTGGGATTAAACATTCTCTTCTTCATCATCTTTAGAATTTCTATTTCCTGCCTGAAGTTTTGCAATAAACACTGGAAATGTTATGGGGTGCTTTGCAAACCAGGATGGTGGAGCCTTTGGCCAACCACCAGGTAAAGGGGAGGTGGGAAAGGCACAGATGGCCCTAAGAGGGCTGGTGAGAGGGCTGCAGAAATTTGAGGGAGCAGAACTAGAAAGGCCCCTTTCAGCAAGTTTGTTCCCCTGCATATGGTGGGGATGTTCTGTTCTCGAAGGAGATACACCTTTTTTGTGTGTGGTCAGACAACCAAATCAACAGCCCCACATTTTTTCTCCTCAATCAGAAAGGTATCCAAGTACCCAAATCCATGGATGCATCCTAGTTTCCTAAAAAAAAAAAAATCAGAGCTCCAAATAAACATTCTTACTCATCTACCTATAGAACTCCTTCGCACACAGCACACACACACTCGCAATGGAAAGAAAAGGCTACTAGGAAGTATCATCAGTAACACAGTTGGGATAAACTACCACAATAAATGAGGTAACAAAGTTGTCTTCTGAGTTCGCCACCAGGCAAACTGAGGTAGATAGTCAGCAAAGGGGCTTTCAAAAGTCTACCCTTTGCTCCAGTGATAAATTTTATAATCCAGTCAAATATCTTGACTATCTTTTCACATTGCTGACAATGAAACATTCAATATACGTGAGTTTAAAAAAATTAACATTCCCCCCTCCAAAAAAAAAAAAAAAACAAAACCCCGAAAACATTCAAATCAAGTTGAAATACCCAATACGACATTGAGATTTTCACAAAAGGCTTTGGCTCCCTGTTCATTGTCCTTCATGGGAACAGTAGAAGCAGGTTGGTTAGGCTGCAAAGTTATTGGTGGCAAAGCCCAGCACACTAGACAGTGGCTGCACAGCACAAGAGGAAGACAGCTCTGCATCCACCAACTCTGCCAGGTCTTCACCATTCTGCAGCGAGGGGACCTCACCTGAATCGCTTCCTGTAAAGGAATGGGAAGCCAGGGGAGGGCTACTTATGATGGAAGACAGGTGGATCTCATCATTGGATTCGTGGGAGAACCTTCCCGAATCCCCTGTCTCATGGCTGCCTTCACTGTTGGCCGAATGCTCAGTATCCGCTCCCACACCAAAAGGTCGTGGGAAACTGGCGGTCTGCCCAGGGGAGCTTGGAGACTCTTCATCGCTGATTAAGACAGTGGTGCCCGGTTGGTAAAAGCAAACCGCTGGTGTGAATCTTCTTTGAGGCTAGGCAGAAACACATAGAAAAGTGTCGGTTATGAGAAAGTAGTCTTAAGAGGAGTTGTCTCTGTGCAGATTGCAGTGCATTTGTTCCAATTACACAGCGATATCTGATAGTTCAATCTTTTGGAGATTGGAGATTTTAATTTAATTCAACTTAATTTTATTTTATTTTAGTGGTGCTCAACCTGGAACTTAGGCTCTCACATATGGAAGGCAAGTGTCTTACCATTGATTCACAGACTCTCGTGTCTCATATCTTGGTATATTTACTTTGCTTTTGGAAACTTCAACGTTAAATGAAACTATGCGTGACAAAACTGATTTTACCAAAGACTAACTATTTAAGTTCCTGTGATTTTTTCAGGTCAACAACAGACTTTCTAAGTAAAGGCACAGAAAACTTAGTATTTGTGTTCATTCATTTTTCCAACCTGATTAATCTAACTCAGGGTTCGGGGAGGGGCAGAGCACAGTTGGTACTAAGGATCCAGACTTGGCCAGGAAAGATTGCTAGGTATACTCACAAACATTCGCTCTCCTTGGGACAACAGAGACATGCCAAGGAACAGGACATCACATCTTTGGGATGTGGTTAGAGATTGAAATGCCTTGGGGAACCTCAAAGGGGAGAAGTAGCTAAACTCCAGTTATGGAGGGCCTGCTATGAAGTAAATTTTACTTATTATATTATTATTTTTGGTTTTCTTTCCTTACATTTTATTTCATTGAAACCATTGTGATTTACAAAGTCCTTCATAGCTGAATTTCAGATATATAGTAAATCAGGACCATTCCCAGCACCAGAGTTGACCTCCCTCTAACATTGATCCCAGAATGCATCCTATACTACCACCCTTTGTCCCCAGGGTTAGCCAGAATAAAAGGTCCATTTAAGTTTAGACTTTTAGTCTCATCAATAGGAAAAGGATGAGATGTTGGAATGATGTGCATGGGAAACCACCTCATAAGAATTCAAAAAATATAGAAGGAAAAATTAGTCAAAATTAAAAAAGAAAAGAAAAGGAAGGGACAGTGAGAGGAATGTCTCATGGTGCATGCTGAGATGACAGACATGTCAGGGGTATAGTGGTATGGGCAATGGGCACTGAGGAACAGGAATGTGGGCAGTGCTTTCTGAAGAACGGGAGAGAACTGGGGTTACTGGGAGTCAGTGGTGGCCTCTGATTTCCACAGCATTCCTGCAAAGTCCTCTGCCCCCATTATTCTCTGAAATCTGCACTTCATATGCCCTTTTCAATCCTCAGTTCAGCGATTATTTCATCACTTGCCCTGGCTTTCTAGGAAGTCATTCTCCTAAAACCACCCCCAGAAAGAGCATAAAAATGGAAGCAAATATTTATTTACATAGAATGACCCTTTAAAATGGTCCTCTTGTAGATATCATTTCTTATACCATAGGTTGCCAAAGATTTTTCTCAACAAAGGTGGGTTACCTGTTCAATTTTTGTCTTCTTAGACTCTTGAAAGAAAAGCCATTTTTTCTTAGAGTTGTTTTTGATTATAGGACCGTAACTATTAATTCTTAAGTCAGTTCCACCCTGAGAAAAGTAAAAGGAGAAGATGTAAATATTATAGATTTCAGTTAGTTTATCTCAAGTAATACACACAATTTTTTAATGTTAAAAGGGAAAAAATCACTATTCCCTTTTTCACACAAACAGAACACAACAAATCCAAGATATCTGTTAGTGTTTGAGGAAATATACTAGGTTTCATCTTAAAGACACAGCAACATGCAAGTGGCAGCATGTGTAGCGTGTGTCAGATCCCGAGTTTGATCCTTGGCATCCAGAGGGGCTATGGCATCTCCAGGTATAGCCCTAGTAAACTCCTAAAGCAGCTTCAGCTCTGGTCCACATCTTAACACCACTGGAATGTGGAGCCTATTAAAAATTCTGTGTGTAGGGGTCGGAGAGATAGCATGGAGGTAAAGCGTTTGCCTTGCATGCAGAAGGTTGGTGGTTTGAATCCCAGCGTCCCATATGGTCCCCTGAGCCTGCCAGGAGCGACTTCTGAGCATAGAGTCAGGAGTAACCCCTGAACAGTCATGTGTGACCCAAAAAAAACAAAAAAAATTATGTGTGTGTGCGTGTGTGTAGATTGGTCAATGGGATGAGCACATGCTTTGCATGCAAACGTGTGTGTGTATCTGTGTGTGTGTGTGTGTAGATTGGTCAATAGAATGAGCACATGCTTTGCATGCAGCAGGCCCAGATTTCATCCTCAGCGACATACAGTACCCCCAACATGTTATCTCATAATTGGGAATGATCCCTGAATACTGTGCCAGGAGCAGTCCATAAGCACCATCAAGTGTGGCTGAAAACAAAAATGTATATACGTATGAAATGAAGTATTAGTATTTGAGATGATGCACAATGACTTCAAAATACATTTTCAAATGATATAGTTAAAAAAACATAAGGGTGGGGGCCCGGGAGATAGCATGGAGGTAGGGCGTTTACCTTTCATGCAAAAGGTCATCGGTTCGAATCCCGGTGCCCCATATGGTCCCCCGTGCCTGCCAGGAGCAATTTCTGAGCATGGAGCCAGGAGTAACCCCTTGAGCACTGCCGGGTGTGACCCCAAAACCACAAAAAAACAAAAAAACAAAAAAAAAAACATAAGGGAATATATGAGCTACTGAAAATTACTCTTCATTTCATTATTCTGCCCTTTCCACATGTTTGAAGTATTTAAAAAGTAATGAAATAAAATGGCACATGTGCTCAACAAATGGCAGAGATGGTGTGTGTATGTGTATGCTTATTTGTATCATATGTGTAAAAACACCTTTCATGTTATCTAGCTCAAGGGCTAGCTCTAGGGCTCTAACAAAGAGCTTTTAAGTTTTGATTTAAGTAAGCTGGATGACTTACATTTGTTTCATAAAATAAAAAACTGAGTTGCAAGAAGCATAAAAGAAATAGCAAAAATAAATTATTTCTTATAAATCAATGACACCTATTAAATTACCTAAAATATAACAATATCAAAATTGACACAAATTTTGTTATATTTTATTAGGGAAGGAGAGGGAAGTTTTTGGGTCACACCCAGCAGTGCTCAAGGGTTACTCCTGGCTCCATGTTCAGAAATTGCTCCTGGCAGGCATGGGGGACCATACAGGCACCGGGATTCGAACCGATGACCTGCATGAAAGGCAAACGCCACCTCCATGCTATCTCTGCAACCCCGATAGTAAATATTTTAGGCTTTTTTTTTCTGGGTAGGAGAACACTGGTAGTGCTCAGGGCTTACTCTTGACTCAGTACAGGGTACACTCCTGGTGAACTCAGGTGACTGACTATATGGTGTGCCAGGGACTGAATCCAGGTCAGCCACCTCAAGGTAAACTCCCTACCTGCTATACTATTGCTCTGGCCTTGAAGGCCATATACAGCTAGTAAATAGGAAGATAATGGGCAGTGAAATGGAGAGTACTATAGAGCAGTCAGCTTTTCACTCAGGAGTACCTTTGCATCAATGAAGCTATTCGGCATTATCATTAATGACTCTTCGTTTTCTACAGCTCCCTCCAGATTCTTTCCTACTTCAAGTCCACCCGAGAGAGAAGCACCAACACGAGATGATGGCTGAGTTCCATTCTGTGCTGTCTTGGAAGCAGATGATTTCCTGAAATATTGTTTAAAAAAGAAAAGGAAAGTGTTGGCAATAGTATAATGGGTAGGGTGCTTGCCCTACATGCAACCAATCTGGCTTTGAATTACTGCACCCATGTGGTTCTCTGATCCCCATTATAAGTAACCCCTGAGCATAGAGCCACGAATAAGATCTGAGAAATTCTAGATATAATGCAAAAACGAAAAAAAGGAAAATGTTGCCTAAATATTCATTGTAGTTTTTAGGCAAGCATTTTAAAGCTAACCATATATAAATACCACTTGGCATGAAATGGCATTTTTAAATATTAATTTCTAAATATCTTCAAAAGCTGAATTATTCATTTCAACTCTAAGTACTGCTGCAAACTTTTATGATTTGAGGAAGATTCTTTTTTATTCCCATTTGCTTTCCGTTTTGGCTCATGTAAAATTATACTTAATAATATTCTTTATATATGTAAAATGTTAAATTATTACTGATATACACATTATAAATTTAGCATTTATTTGTTCTCCTTTAGGTTTTCTTACTAGTACAATAACAGAACCATTTAAATGCCAATTAAGAAGGCTGGAGAGGTGGTTAGGTCGATGGTTAAGTCACTTGCCTTGCATATACCTTACCTGGGTTCTATTTCTGGATTCACCCCCACTCCTACCCCCCATACCACCAGGAGTGATCCCAGAGTGCAGAGCCAGGAGTAAGCCCTGAGCACCACTAGTTGTGCCCCCCAAACTAACCCCCTCAAATAACAATTTACAATGGATACTTTACCCTAATCACTAGCACTTCTGCAAGAATCAGTCATCATGAAGGAATATGTGTAAATTTGTTTTTGTTTTTGTTTTTGGGCCACACCCGGTGACGCTCAGGGGTTACTCCTGGCTATTCGCTCAGAAGTTGCTCCTGGCAGGCACGGGGGA
>PVKC010052258.1:0-10277 GCA_004027635.1 Crocidura indochinensis | reverse complement strand
CTTCTTTTTTTATGGGTGGAGTCTATACCCTCTGGTGCTCAGGGCTTACTTCAGACTCTGCACTAAGGAATCACTCCTAGTGGGCTTGGTGAAACATACAGTACGTAGACTTTGTTGTGTGCAAGGAAAATGCCCTATCTACTGTACTATATAACTCATGCCCCTTGGTAGTTACATTTCAAGTTTCTTACAGGTTTTTTCTTTTAAAATGTTTGTATTTATTATTTGTTAAAGAACTATTATTTCAAAGTTATTGGTAGTTTTAGATTAAGCATATAATATTTCAACACCAATCCAACTACCAATGTCAACTCCCTCACCAGTGTTCTTATACTCCTTCACCCACACACCATCCTGCCCACCCTCACCCCCCACCTGCCACCATGACATGTACATTACAAAGTTTGATTATTGCAGTTTAGATCTCATGTTTTCAGTGTTGTTGTGCCTATGCTTTAAGTTTATATTTATAACACTCTCCCATATCACTGGTATATCTAAAGCCTTGCCCTGAGTTCCACCATTAACTTCCTTATTCATCTTCTTTCCTGCTATGATTTCTATTCTTCACTATCCTTCTCCTTTTTAACCTCTGGTTTCAAGGGTGATCTAGGCGTCTCCCCCATAATATATTATATTTACTCATTTAGTTATTCTCTAAACCACATATAAGTGAGATCATCCTTTTTGTTTTTCTTGTTCTGGCTTTCTTTACTCAATATATCTTCCACATCAACCAGGGTACAGCAAATACATAATTTCATATTTTCATGCAGCTGCATAGAATTACATTGTGTATATGAACTACATCTTCATAATGTATCCACCTGCTGTTTGGCACCTAGGTTGATGTCATATCTTGTGCCAAGCGCAGCAATAAATAATGCAGTGCTTACATCTTTTTGAATGGAAGTTTTTAAGTTCTGGAGATAGCTACCTAAAAGTGGAATTGTTGGGCTATATGGCATCTCAATTCTAAGTTGACTGAGAATTCTTATACTGTTTTCTATAGGGGTTGAACTAGACAACATTCCCACCAACAGTGGATGAGAGTTCTTTTTCACCACATTCCCATCAGCATAGATTATTCCTACAATTTTTAAATGTGTCATTCTCACTATAGTGATGATATCTCATAGTTGTCTGGTTTTGGGTTTTCTGAATGATAAGTGATGCAGGGCACTTTTTTCATGTGTCTACTGGACTCTGCTTGTCTTCTGCAGAGAAATGTCTTTTCATTTCTCTCCCCATTTTTGATAGGACTTTGATTTTTGTTGATTTTTGTTAATGTTTTATGTATCCTGGATATCTAAGCTTTCTCTGATGTGCTAAAGTAAGTTTTTTCAATCAGTTAGCTGTCTTACTGACATATTATGTTGTTTGTTTTTGTTTTGCACATCTGGTAGTACTAAGGAATTGCTCCTCTCTGTGCTGCTTCGGGATTATATGGTGTCAGAGATAGGATCTGGGCGCCCTGAAGACAAAGCATGAACAGAGTTATTTCTCTGAACCTCCAATGTATTCTCTAAATTTTATTTTAATTTAAATATATACAAATATTATTTACAGTAGTACCAAGTTATTGTTTTAAACTTGTAGTGCTGTACAGCAATGCATAGCATCAGAGTGCCAGAATCTCTCCATCATTATCCCAAGATACCTTTGACACCTTTCTACCCTTTTAACGTCCTCATAACTCTACTCACCATATCTCAAGTGAATATCTTCTAATCAGTAATGTGTCTTTTATTTTGGGTATCAGGTTTTTTGCAGTGCAGAAGCTTTAAGTTTTATGTAATCCCATTTGGTTTTTTCTGCTTTGTTTTATTTGCTTATGAGTTTATGCTATTGAAGATTCCTCTGAGATCAAGAACTTGGAATTGTTCCTTTGTTTTCCAAATGCATCTTATATAAGCAAGTTTGCTACTAAGATCTTTAATTCATTTGCAGTTAACCTTTGTGTATGATATAGATATGGGTCTCATTTTATGTTTTTCATATGACTATTCAGTTTTCCCAGTAACATTGTTAAAGAGGCTCTTCTTGCTCCACTTCATGCAGATACACTTAACTGTTTGCTCATCTGAGTGTTTATCTCCAGGTTTTCAATTCGATTCCATTTATATGGAAGTTGTTATTATTCTAGAACCAAGCAGTTTTGATTCCAATGGCTTTGTAGTAAAGATTGAAGTCTGCAGGGCCCTAGTGATAGCATAGTGGTACATGTTTGCCTTACACGTGGTCAACCCAAAATGGACTCTGGTTCTTTTCACAGCATCCCATATGGTCCCCCATGCCTGCCAGAAATGATTTCTGAGCACAGTGCCAGGAGTAACCCCTGAGTGCCACCAGGTGTGACCCAAAAACAAACAAACAACAACAAAAAGATTGAAATCTGATAATACGTTTCCTCACCTCATTTTTTTCAAGATTGCTTTGGCAATAGTGGTAGTTTTACACAAATTTTACAAAAATCTGTTTAGTGTCCTTAAAAATGCTATAGAAATTTTGATGAGAATTGCATTGAATCTAAAACTACTTTTGTAATATGGTCATTTTAGTGATGTTGATTCTTCCAGTCATGAATGGGAATATATTCCCATTTTCCATGTTTTTTACTCCTTTCAGAAGTGACTCCTAATTTTCACTAAATAAACATTTCACTTCATTTATTAAATTGATTCCTAGATGTCAGTTTCTTTGACATAATGGAAAAGTAATTAAACATTTTCTTTATCTTCTACAACATTGCTGTAATATGAGAATACCACAGGTAACCTACGCATCTGCTTTATAGCCCATTATTTTAATGTATTTCTTATTTTGAGGAGGTCCATAATTATTTTTTCCATTTTGGTTTTGGGTTCCCACCAGCTGTGGTTTTATACCTGGCTCTCTTTTAGTGATCACTTCTAGCAGGCTCCGGAAACCACATGGGGTGCCAGGGATAGACTGGGTTGACGGCATGCAGAGCAAATTCCTTACCTGCTAAAATTTTTCTCTGGCTACTTCAAGCACTTTATTAAAACTAGCCAACAAAATCAAGCTTGATTTGTGAATTTGTATGCTTCAAATGTTCTCATATGACCCATTTTAACTCACCAACATGTCATCAGTAATTGTGGAACTGGAAAGAGATTAGTAGTTGCATCTCATTATATAGTATTTCTACCTACCAAACAGATATTATATATGCATATAACCTTGAAACACTGATAAAAATATAGTTCATGAGTAGAACATGATGACTTTTGAATATTTATTACTTCTATTTTCAATATAATTTATGTGTTTATATACTTACATAGTTTAAATTTGAGAATGGCCACATCTGACTATGCTCAGATCTTACTCCTAATTCTATATGTTCAGAGATCACTTCTGATGGGTTAGGAGTACCATATGACTTGAAAAGCAAATTGAAGTTAGGTGCATGCAAAGCAAGTACCTTATTCACAGTACTAATTCTTTGACCCCAGTATAACTTAACTTTTAAAAATAGGGTTCTTTCCAGGATACTTGGAAGACTGTGGCCACTGCTAATAATACTTGCCTAGCCGTGTGGGCCTGAGAGTTTGGCACTTGAGCCTGGAGATGTAGTGCTGCTTACGTCAGTGGTCCTGGTGGCCAACAGAACTACTAAACATTCCAGTACTTTGTGGTCCAAGTGGTACCAGGGATCAGATTCAGAGTTTTGCTCATAAAAGACAGGCCCTCCACTTTATTTTCCTCCGTCAATTTAGCTTTCAAGTAATGGGTATTTAATAAATTGTAAAATATCTAGAAACATCACAATTCACTCTTAAACGGGGGTGAATTTTTTGAACCTGCATTTAGATAACTAATTTAATTATTTCCCTGCCTTTATGCAGAAGCACAGATATAATATTCAGACCCATATCTGTATTTCCATAAAAGACACTTATTCAAAACTAGAGCAGAGCAGTAACTTGACCAATGTGTCCCACCACTATGTATCAGTGAAGAGAAATTTGAAAAACAAATGAGATCAGATCCATGAGAGCAGCTCTCCTGTATTGTATGAGAAACTATTCCTGTCTTTGCCAGCTCTGCCTTTTGTATCAGTTGATATTGACATGTAAATGTACCTTTAGTGCTCTATCCTACTTGTTTTCAGCAGGTTGTTTTTTGTGTGTGTGTGTGACACTTTGACACTCTCCAGTTTGGAACGACCTCTAAATACAATTATGATATTGCTTCTTACTTTTCTATTTTCTTCATCTCTTCTCTTGGACAATTTGTAATTAAAAATATATGGCTGCATATAATTAAAAATATATGGTAAAGTGTCTGCCTTGCATGTGCTAGCCTAGGACAGATCATAGTTCAATCCCCTGGCGTCCCATATGGTTCCCCCAAGTCAGGAGCGATTTCTGAGCGCATAGTCAGGAATAACTTCTGAGGGTCACCGGGTGTGTCCCAAAAAACAATATATATGTATATATCCATATCCATATATATATATATATATGTGGTAAAGTTTTAGTCATTTACCAGAACAATGCAGTTATAGAATTTATTTGCAGCTTATAAATTTTGGAAATAAGTAAGGTTCTGCCATATTTTGCAAAGTTACTAGAATCGATCCACACTTTTCTGTAAATTCTTGTTAAAACCAACAGTACTCAGGGTTGGAGAGAGTACAATAGGGAAGGCACCCACCTTATACATATTAGACCTGGGTTTGATACCTGGCACCCAGTATGTTTTCCTGAAGCCTACCAATAGTGATCCCTTATCAGAGCCAGAAGCAAGTTCTGAACGCTGCCTGATCTGGCCCCAAAACAAACAAAAAGAAATTCCAATAGTTCTGTGGATTGTTATTTATTTATAGACATTTTGGATAGTCAGGGAGTAATTTGCATTCAAGGCACAATCATATTCTTCCTGTTTTTCTCACTGTTATATTTACAAATTGTTGAATAATTTCATTCTGTTCCCCAGGAACATTTCCTGAATTGTATTTTAATTTCCCACTGTAGGGACCTAGGTTCTATAAAATATTTCCTGTACTGACCTTTGTAATTAGGGTATAGGGACTTAAACAGAACTTTGCTTTCTGAATGAATGTAAACACAAATTGCTATAGATTGCTAATTGTTCTTTTCTGCTTTGGATATTGACTATATAATTTAGCAACTTGACTTTTACTTTCAATCATAAAAGAACAATGGGCTCTTTAACACTTACTGAAGTTATAGTTCTTATGGTCTCTCACTATTATTTTATGATTTAATATATAATATAATACATATATATGTATATATATGTATTGTATTATATTATATATTAATCATAATATAGGCCACACATGTGGTGGCTAGGATGAATAAAACTGTTACTTCCTGAAGCCTGCATGTGAGTGAAATTTCTACCTGCCACTCTCATGAACCTCCAGACCTGATGGTTAATGGGGGTTGTGGAGCCACATGGTTCAGAGCCTAAAGACAGAGGCCTCCATTCACCATTCAAGCCAATATTAAGGCATTATTTACAACAACACATAGGTAACCCCATGCAAGGCAAGTGTTCTACTGTCACTCCCACTCCAGTGTTCACTTATTCTTAACTGGAATAAGCAAACTTCTCTCCTAATGCTATAATATAATTTTACATTTATAAAATTAAAATCAATACTTATGGGGGCCAGGCAGTGGCGCTGGAGGTAAGGTACCTGCCTTGCCTTGTGCTAACCTAGGACAGATAGCGGTTCGATCCCCTGGTTCCCCATATGGGCCCCCGTGCCTGCCAGGAGCAACTTCTGAGCAAATAGCCAGGAGTAACCCCTGAGCGTCACCGGGTGTGGCCCAAAAACCAAAAAAAAATCAATACTTGTGTGTGTGTGTGTGTGTGTGTGTGTGTGTGTATTGTTTTGGAGCCTCACCTGGTGGTGCTGAGTGATTACTCCTGGCTGTGCATTCACTGTGCTCAGGTGTCATTTCTGACTGTGCTCAGGATTCAGAAAGAATGCCAGGCATCATCACACCTAGTGGGCTGCGTGCAAGTCAAACACCCTCACTGGGCTATTGCTCTGGCCCCTCCACATTATAATTTTTAAAAGTTAAACCAGACCATCATTTTACTAAACAATGACTGGGAACTTGTTTTACATCAGTGATCTTTTTTATTTTTTTGCATCTTTCTATTTAAGCCTAGTGCATAGGCACAGATGAGTTCACTCACTGTATTCTAGTTGACTGAATTATTCAGGGCAATTATAGATTGGGAATTACAATCAGAGATTCTCTAAAATATCCTTTATATATGCAGGTGTCAAGGTGTGAGTTCTCAGAGGCTGGCAGGTAGACAGAGTGTCATATACCCAGTGACAGGTAGATATCAATTTAACTTTTTTTTATTGAAATCTTTATTTAAACACCATAATTACAGGCATGATTGTAGTTGAGTTTTAGTCATAAACAGAACACCCCCCTTCACCAGTGCAACATTTCCACAATGCCCCCAATTTCTTCCTCCCCCTCTCCTGCCTGTATCCGATATAGTCGTTCTGCAGCTCTTCCCGAATGAACTCCCAGGGTTTGCAGGTGCTGATTCCAGCTACCATCTGGGTCCTCCATCCTTGGGTTACCTGTATGTAGCACTGTGGGAATTTTTGAGAGCAGAAACCGAACCAGGTGTACTCATGTGTCTTTTGGCATCTATTTTGGATAAGACAAAGCCTTTTGTTGACCCTTCTGATGCTCAATGGTAAGAACTGGGACTATTTCAGCTTCCTTAATTAAAAACCCATTCTGTTTGCTTATAATTACATTTAAATTTTCCATGATGTTTACAGTTTTAATTCTAATCATTCAAGTATACGCATATGCACATAAAAATTTATAGAATACTGAGAAGAAAAGGAGTAAGAATTTTTTTCCTATGAGTCCACTTTTATAGGCAACCATTTCTAAATAATCCAAATGAGAGACCATTTTTTTCATTTAGTCTTTGATTTCTAGTAACTGTAGCCATACTATAAAATATACTGTATTTCAGTTTTTATCTACAAACTTTAGGATGTAAGTAAACAAAATGAGTACTTTCCCCACTCACAATTTTCATTCAATATTATTTTGGGCTCCTTTATTGGTTACATTTTAGGTTCAAAAGTTTTAAATTTTCCTTTGCTACTGTGTAAACCTTAGATATTATCTCTGGCTTTATTAAATGATGATATTAGTTTAGATAATACTAATTTAGGAATACTGTTATTACTCTGTGATGGTAAGCTTTTAACATCCTGAATTATAAAGTCATTCATGTTCTACACAATATGGAATTCTTAATGTTACATAACAACACATTGTGTTTTCTGCTCTATTTGAACTTTTCTTTTTTTTCTTTTTTCTTTTTCTTTTTTTTCTTTTTTTTTTTTTTTTTTGGTTTTTTTGGGCCACACCCGGCGGTGCTCAGGGTATACTCCTGGCTGTCTGCTCAGAAATAGCTCCTGGCAGGCACAGGGGACCATATGTGACACCGGGATTCAAACCAACCACCTTTGGTCCTGGATCAGCTGCTTGTAAGGCAAACATCGCTGTGCTATCTCTCTGGGCCCCTCTGTTTGAACTTTTCTTATCAACATACAGTGATTTGACTTATTAGAATTATCTGGGTTCTCTATTTCTTCTAGAAAACATTTCAATATAAATCATGACTTTTCTGAGTGTTCACAGAAAATTCTTTACTATTATTCCTGTTTATTTTTGGTCCCATAAATTAAGCTAAGTGATTATTAGCAATTTTTTTGCCCCAAATTAGTTTGTTCTGTTTATTATATTTATATAGTTTAATTAAATATTATTGCTATTTTGTGTTTTTTCTGTAATTTGGGGGGAGTTGGATCACACCCGGCTGTGCTCAGGAGTTACTCCTGGCTTTGTGCTCATAAATCATCGCTCCTGGCTCAGGGAACCATATGGGATGCCAGGAATCGAACTGGGTCCATCCTGTGTTGGCCACGTGCAAGGCAAATACCCTACTGCTGTGCTATCCTTTCAATCTCTATTATTGATATTTTTATATAAGAAAGACAATACAGGGGCTGGAGATATAGCATGGAGATAAGGCATTTGCCTTACATGCAAGGCTCAAATCCCAGCATCTCATATGGTCTTCTGAGCCCGCCAGGAGCGGTTTCTGAGCATAGAGCCAGGAGTAACCCCTGAGCGCTGCTGGGTGTGATCCAAAAACAAAAACAAAAACAAAAACGAACAAACAAACAAAAAAAGATAATACAAAATTATAATCATGGAACAATATACAAGGACTAAATTATTTATGTCAAAGAATTGATTTATTAATTGAAGTAAAATATTTTTCATAAAAGTACTATGTTGAAGATTTTAGGGGTTTCCTTTAATTGAATTCTTAATGAATTGTGTTAGTCATCTGACGACCTTCTACTATTAGTATTGTGATTAAAACTTTAATTAGACAAGAAAAATCTTCTCTAATTGGATTTCATCATCTTTTAATTATGAGATTTTTGGGTGATTGGTGAATGAGTACATAGGTGATACTTATCAAAGTATTGACTCAACTTTTTTTATTTTAACAAGTGCAAGGAAGCATATTTTCTTACAATAAATTATATACTATAAAATAGTGTTTTAAGGCTCTTGAGAGATAGTATAGCAGGTAGGGTGCTTTCCTTGCATGTAACCATCCAAGGTTTGCTACCCTGTATCCTATATAATCTCTGTCACCTGGTCACCTGCCAGGAGTGATTTCTAAGTGCTGAGCCAGGAGTATCTCTTGAGCACTACTGGATTTGTCTTCAAATTTATGCAAAGGAAAGGAGAAGAGAATAGAGGAGGGGAAATGTTTTAGTAAAGATTTCTCTTTATTTGTTTGAAGGTCTCCAGATTAATCATATGTATACTGCTTCTTGTGTCTATGCTCTATATATTCAGTATCTTAGAAGGCAAAGTTTATTTTATAACATTTTAGTACCTGTTAATCTTTTACCCTTCCCTTTCATTTCTTCATAATTTTTCCCTTTTTAAATCCCAACACCTCTCATCTAACTGTGGAATTTGAACATTGGTAAACAAAAATGGCACTCAGTATACTTGATTCAAACTACTGGGGTAATTTGAACCCTGATCCATATGGGTTTTGGCTATCTCAATTTGTTTAGGCTGCTATAGCACACTGACAGATATTGTATGGCTTATAATTGACAGAAATTTATTTGTCATAGTTTAAGAGTGATAAGTTTAAGATAACAGGTAAACAGATTTATGTCTACTGCCCCCTTCTTAGTTCATAGATTATTCTCTTCTGTGTCCTCACATGATTAAGTGTAAGAGAGGTCTATGGATTCTCTTTTTTTTGGGGGGGGGTTGGGCCACACCCATTTGATGCTCAGGGGTTACTCCTGGCTAAGCGCTCAGAAATCGCCCCTGGCTTGGGGGAACCATATGGGACGCCGGGGGATTGAACCATGGTTCTTCCTTGGCTAGCGCTTGCAAGGCAGACACCTTACCTCTAGTGCCACTACCAGCCCCTAGATTCTCTTTTCTAAAGGCTCTAATTCCATTCATGATACTTCCCCCCTTTGAATTAATAACCTTCAAAAAACTCAACTCGACTCTAAACACCTTAGCACTGGGAATTAGGAGATAACATGAATTTAGAAGCACAAAAATTCTGTATATAGCACAAGCCATTCTTCAGACTTATTGTAGATGAATTTTAAGACCAAAGATGGTCTTCTCCCTTCTTTTAATGTCTTTATAAATTTAATAGGTGCCTGAATGTAATGTTGTAAATATTGTAAACTCTGTGAATACTCATCAGAAAGTGGTTTTTTGGGTTTGTTGTTTTTACGAACATACGATGCTTATTTTTTCTCAAGGAGAATTAAGTAATAATTGGACCTAAGTATCCATAATTGTTTCTCAGTTTTCTGGTAGTTTGGTGTTGGTCTTTAATTGTTCAAAGATCTGAAAAGAAAGTGAGTCACTTCCTATTTAATTTTAGAAAGAGGTGAAGCTCCTTGTTATAACCAACCTGGACAATACATCTTGTTCTGAACATAATCTGTACCCAGGTGATGTTCAGGAGTTACTCCTGGCTCTGTGCTCAGAAATTGCTCTTGGTTTGGGGGGCCATATGAGATGCTGGAGGAATTGAATCGCAGCCCGTCCTAGGTCAGCCACGTACAAGGCAAATGCCCTACCACTGCACCACTGCTTCTGCCCTTGTATCCCTATTTTATATATAACTTGAATAACAGTGATGACAATTAA
>PVKC010052257.1:0-10305 GCA_004027635.1 Crocidura indochinensis | reverse complement strand
TATGCAAAGTGGAGGAAATGGAAGTGGATGATTTCTGGGATGGAATCAAATGGGTCTGTCATGAAGATAATGCCTTAGAATGTGTGGGCTCTGTTTGTGACTCTGATTTATTAAGGCAAGAGGGTCATACGTCCCTTGTCCACCTTTGGAGTCTGTTTCCATCATGTCATTTCAAGTGTTACCTTCAAATGCAAACCAAATTAGGTAATTATGGAAATGGAAATATTGAAAATCAGAGAAGGCTGTCTATATAGAAATTCATGTCAGGTTAATTTAAAGCAAGGCAGAAAATATTGTTTTGTGTGGTGAATTCCTTTGAAGTCATTGTGATTTACAAGGTTCCTCATAGTTGGATTTCAGACATACAATGAATTAGAGCCAATGTTGATCTCCATTCACCAAGTTCCCAGTGTTTCTCATACCAATACCCTTTGCCCCCCAGCCTGCCAGTATAATAGGCTCATTTACAGTTTAGATTATTAGAGTTTGGGTCTTTTGTTGTTGACTTTGGCTTAGATATTTAGTTCTTGTCCCCACTTTTTTTTTATTATCTCCATCAATGAACTTGACCCCTAGCCCCCATTTGTGTTTCTCCTCCTCCAGTCAGTATTTTTCCTTCTCCTTGCTGTCCTCTGGGGTGAAGGGTGTTCATTTAGACCAATGCATTTTTTCATGGAATTCTTCTAAAAAATGTGTGGTGAATTCTAATTCAATGTTATTTAATCACTTTAAGTGTGAAATTGTAAAAAAAATATTATTATTGTTAATCCTTTCTATTTTTTGCTAAAATGTAATATTGATTACCCTGTGTCAAGAATTCACATTAAATATTCCTTTTGAAATTAGAAAATGCATAGCTAGCAACCCCGTCATTGTTCTGATTATATTTTTCTCTCGCTTCTTTATTAAAATATTAATGAACTTTTATTATTCAACTAAATATAAATGTTGTGATATATTTTCTGAACTCTTGAGAATGATATGATCTCTTTATTAGAAGTGGGTATATTATCAAAACTATAGCTGATCTTTATAAAATATTGTCTTTTTATTCTTAGTGATACCATTCTTTCTTAAACTTTTTTATGCTTTTTTCCTTTGGGGGGCCATACCTGGTGACACTCAGGGCTTACTACTGGCAATACACTCAGAAATCACTCCTGGGTTGGGGGATCATATAGGATGCCAGGGATCAAACCACGGTCCGTCCTAGGCTAGCACGTGCAAGGCAGACAGACACCTTACCACTTGCACCACTGCTCTGGCTCCTCTTTCTTAAAAATTTTTGAGTTTTCCTTGATCTTTAACTTTTTTTTAATTTTATTTATTTATTTTTGGTTTTTGGGCCACACCCGGTGACGCTCAGGGGTTACTCCTGGCTATTCGCTCAGAAGTCGCTCCTGGCAGGCATGGGGGACCATATGGGGAACTGGGGGATCGAACCGCGGTTCATCCTAGGTTAGCGCAGGCACCTTATCTCCAGCGCCACCGCCCGGCCCCCAACTTTTTATTTTTACTTGTAACTCTAGTTCATCAGGGAAGAGCTCTTGACCAAAAATATTAATAATTGAGTCCTTAAAATCATGCTTAGGGAAAAACAGAAATTTGATATTAAAAGCTTGTTTACCTTAAAAATATATTAATGAGTTTTATGCATGTTAGCCTGTAGTTTGGCTCCCACTAATTCTCAAAGTTTTAAATTTTTGTCAGTGATTTAGTGAACAAGCATTTCAGTGTGACAGTTATGATATGGGATGCTGGGATTCGAAGTGGGTCTGTCCTCTGTTGCCTGTGTGCAAGGCAAATGCCTTACCACTGTGCTGTCGCTCTGGCCTCATATGTCCAATACTTGGTTTGAATTTAAATGTACCAAGAGAGGTACTTGTCTCTATACAGATCAGCGGTAATAACAGAAAAATAGGACTCAGAAATGCATCTTTTTTTTTTTACTCATTTTAGTGTCTAGGGTTTATGAGGCAAATTATTTTTATCTTGATTTATTTTAAAGGTAAATCTTAGTGGGGCTGAAGTGATAGCACAGGGGGTAGGGCATTCACATTGTGCAACTGACCTGAATTTGATCCCCAGTATTCCATATGGTCCCCCTACCCTGCCAGGAATGATTTCTGAGCACTGAGCCAATAGTAACCCCTAAGTATTGCCAGGTGTAACCCCTAAATGCCAGGTGTGACCCAAAAATAAACAAACAAAAAAGTAAACATTAAAAGTGGAATGTAACTAGGACACCTGGAATCTTTGAAATCATTTTTTAATATTTGTATATAGTGATTTGATAAGGTTAATATATCCAGGTGCTCATCAAAGAAACAACAACTAAAATAGATTTTCTTTATAATTTGTTTTATTCATATTCAGAGACACTATCTAGATGTTGTGTCAAATCTGATTTGACTCCAGAATATGATAATTGACTTCAGTGCCCTGGATGTCTGTGTTAAGCTACTAGGATTTTCTCCATGAAAGTTACTCCCTGTGTCTCTGTGGCCTACATAAGGACTTCTAGATCCCGACCTCCACTCTGAACTATATGAAGAAGGCATTGCAATTCAAACCATGTATCAATGGTAAAAGCCTGTGATAGCAATAAAAGTGTTACATTAAAAAATATAACAATTGTGGTGCCAGAGAGACAGAACAGCAGTAGGACATTTGCCTTGCACTCAGCTGATCCAAATGGATGGTAGTTCGAATCTTGGCATCCCATATGATCCCCTGAGCCTATCAGGGGTGATTTCTGAACACAGAGCCAGGAGTAACCAATGAGCACTGCCAGATGTGACCCAAAAATGAATAAATAAATAAACAAACAATTTTAAGCCAGTAATGTTAAAACTTCACACTTTTTTTATTGGTATGAGTTTTCTTTTATGAACTAAACAACATGACATTGATATCAGATTTTTCCTATATATTTATTTTTGTATTGTTTTGTTTTGGGGCTACACCTGGAGATGCTCAAGGGTTACTCCTGGCTCTGCACTCAGAATTTGCTCCTGGTGGGCTTATGAGTGCAGAGCAATAGCACAGCAAATACAGCATTTGCCTTGCAAACGGCTGACCATATGGGATTCCGAGGGATTGAACCTGGGTCAGCCATGTGCAAAGCAAATGCCCTACTTACTGTGTGGTTGCTTGGCCCCTTCTGATATTAGAAGGTAATGGCTGTAGACCAAAAATACCTTTTAAATTTGATTTATAAGTATGACAGTTTTGTTCATCACTTTGTAAAGTCAAGCTAGAGTTTGGCAGAGTCCTCAGTATAGGTTAGATCTTATTTTTATGTTACCTGCAATCTAAGAAAACTTTTAATATTTTAAATAAGTCTTTTTTTTAAATCACAAGTATATGTTGACATAGGAAAAGTATATTTAACATTCACTTTTCATAAGTGAAATGTTATAGGGACTCAAGCTTTAACCTCTCAACTCATTTTCTTATTATGCTTGTAGACCAAGTCATCTCATAAAACTTAATCATCTACTTCCTTTTTAGGAAGATGCTGGATTATCAATCATCTAGATGCTCAGTGGGGTGAGAAATTGGGGCATATTTGCAGCAGTTGTCCACACCCCTTGGAGAACATCTTGATTGTTTTTCTATAACAAAAAAAAAAGATGTGAGTGAAAAATTGGGAGTTAGTGACCTCAAATAGCCTTTCTACAATGTAGGAGCCACAGCAAGAACTATCATCATAGGGCACAGATAATAGTAAAATAAGTAGGAAGTGCTAAGTACCAAATCTTTATTCCTTTTATTTTAATTATAGTTTAGAATCAGGAGGTAGAGCATTTGCCTTGTACACAGCTGACTCAGTTTCAGTCCCTGGCACTAACTAGATCTCCAGGAATAATCCCTGAGCACAAAGCCAGGAGCAAGCCTTAAGTAGTGCCAGGAATGCCTCCACAAACCAGAAAAAATAGTTTAATCATAAGCTGGTTTCATCTTTAAAAAATTAGTATGTAACTATCATTTCAAAAAATTCACCTTTGGAGGTCTTGAGGCTTCCCACATAGTGAGAAACTCACCTGTTCTAATCATAGAGAGGAAGGTGCAGGGAAGAGGTATGACTCCCACTCCTTGGGAACCCCTCCTTGAGTGATTCCTGAGCTGAGTCTTTCTGGGTGAGCAAAGTTGCCAGGGAACTAGAGGGGAAACTTCTTTATAGAGGAAAGAACCGATATAGGGGACACAATAAGAAGGGGAATATAAAATTATAAGCATAAAACATACTATTCAACTTCAACCTATTTTTTTACCTAACAATTCACCAAAAATACAGCATGGAGAAGTGACATCAGAACCCCCCCATCCCGAACCCACCAATTCACCAAGAATTGTCACCAAGTTCTAAAACCTTTGACTGCAAATTTTTTGTGGTCCCATATTCAGTTATCTAAATTGGACAATAGTCTCGAATCACACTTTAAACAGGTAGGAACTAGAGCCTCTTGCCTTTAGGGTTGGCATGGAAGATTGTTGGAATGGAATGGAATGGAAACCTCTAGTCACAAGCTCAGAGAGATTTTTACTGGTACAAAAAATTCAAAGCCAACATCTCAGCTCTGTCCTCAAAGACTCAGCATACCCATTTGTTAAGTCACAGAGGGTGCAAGTTTGCTACATGGGATCAGGCACCACCCTTCTCTCTGTTCCCCTGGCCAGTGACATGAGTAAGAGGCCTTGTCTGCCAAAGGGCCCCAAAGGGTTGTAGATATGCTTGTGCCCTGCTCTTGTGACAATTGGAAGAGGAGGATTTTCCCCAGGCATAAGAAGAGGTCCCAGAAAGCTGGCTTGTTTGTTAGAGCACACAGGCAGATAGAGTTGGTGGTGAGGTAGGGTTACCTGCCATGGGATTTTGCTTTGAGTTTCTCCAAAGGGGGGTTTCCTGGGGACCAGGAGAAGGCTGCACTCTGCTGTTAGTCTGGCTTTTTCTGGCAGCTTGGATTTACTGAGAATGCTTGGGGAGATCAGGGCAAAATCTCCCCATCGATGCACTTGACTTGAGAGAGGATATATCAGAAAGATCACAAAATTGTCCAATTGTCCTGCTCCAGAGAAATAAAGTCTTAATCCTCTAAAATAACAGGTAAGGGAAAGCCTAAATGTACTGAGGGAAGAATAGTTGGACCTTATCTACCCAGTAGACTCAGGATTGTACTTTGGGAATGTAGGTGTGGCCACAGGTCATCACTGCTGGTCATCACTACACGCACCTTACCCTCATGAGAAATCTTTGGGAAGTAGCTCAGAGTAAACCTGAAATTGTCCATAGAGCCATGCCCCCTGACCAGTTTCATTGGAAGTAGGATTTATCATATTTTTCCTACCATAAGACTCACTATTCCCCACAAAAGATGGGGGGAAATGTCTGTGCGTCTGATGGAGCAAATGCCGACTCTAGCAATGAGAAGTTCTTGGGATTCCCAGAAAATTAGAAGAGTCCTCAAAACTTGAACTCTGTCCACTTAATGACAGTCATAATGATTCTAAATGTCATGTTGACTACTGTTCACTTAACATAGTTGAAATATTATGTTATAGTGTATCAAATATTTTAGTACACCATTTGCTTTATAATATTTTTCTTGTTTCCTTCGTCTAAAAACTATGTGTCTTATAGTCAGGTGCGTCTTATAGAGAGAAAACAATGGTATTTTTCCTGGTATTCTCTCTGACATGTGAGAGACAATACCAGAGTGCAGGGTCCTCAGGTATGAGGGGGTCAACAAAGACTTCTGTGACATCATCTCTTACCTCCTGCTTATGTTTCTGCTTCAAATATATGATGAACCGTGAAGGGACAAGAACTAAAATTCTCTTTGGAAACTGGTCATCACTGGAACACCATGTAAATATTTCTGTTTCATTGCAGTAGCTTCACATTCTTTTAGATTCTTTTATGCTTTGTGACTTTGTCTTGCTCTCTTTTCAAACATTTTCTATTTTTTTTGGGGGGGGGGTCACACCCGGCAGTGCTCAGGGTTTTACTCCTGGCTCCATGCTCAGAAATTGCTCCTGGCAGGCACGGGGGACCATATGGGGCACCAGGATTTGAACCGATGACCTTTTGCATGAAAGGCAAATGCCTTACCTCCATGCTATCTCCCGGGCCCCGCATTTTCTATTTTTATTAGTAATATTTCTCAAATAGAGATGACACAGAGAATGCTCCCTTGACTTCTTGCTCCCAGGGTACCCTGTCAAAGAACGAAGGAAACTGGACAATACTTCCATCTTTTGAAAATACATTAATGTATAAAAGCTAGTGACATAATTATGCAAAACACATATACTATCACTTCTTTAATTGATCAGTTATAAAGCTTTGGGTAAATAGAATTAATTGACATCAATAAAGTTTACTTATATGAGACTGGCAAAGCCTAAAATGGAAGTCATCTGATATAGGATAACAGAATTTATTTTTCTCAACCTTAGTGTGCATTTGTAAGTGTGGTTCTTAGATTTTTAAAGTTGCCTTTCTGTTTACTATAAAGGAAAATATTGTCTGAGCAAAATCAGTATCAAGATATAGAGAACGTCACTGTCTTTGTTGGCATTTTTTCCTTCTTAATAGTAGGTTAGAATTATTTTTTACAAATGTTCTAACTTTGAAAACTCACAAAGGACCCTTGGGGAGGAGCTGAGACTGGGAGGTGTCTCTTCAGCTCCAGGCAGTATGCTTGGTCATTCTTTACTCCCTGTGCATCAAAATACTGCCAGTTTCCTGGCACAAAGTAGAGGCTTTTCCTGCTTCTTGGTTTCTTTTTCTTTCTGTGGAAGAAGCAAAGGACAAGTCCTGAAGCGTGGGCAGGGGATGACATTTCCAGGGTATGTATCCATGAAACTCAGCTCTGGCCCATGATTTGAAATGGGAATAAGTGTTGCCCTAGAACTTGTGATGAAAGACAGTGAGTTGTTTCCTAGCCCTAAGCATTCTTGGCGAGATTATGCTGTGCTGGTTCCTGCTGGAACTCTTGTCACATGTGTTTGGGGCCCTGACCATTTTGATTTGGAGGACAGACAGGTTGCAGGTGGGTTTGGAAAGTGAGACAGTACCGTGTTTTTTTTGTTTTTTCTTTTTTGCACCCAGTCTGTCTCGAGCTGGTCTGTGTCAGCTGCCTTAATCTCTCTCTCTTTTTTTTATAATTTTCATTTTTTTAATTTATTTTGAATTACAAGTCTTCCTCAGTTATATTTAAGGTACACAGTGACCAAAGTGAGGCCATTCCCACCACCGATGTTGATCTCCCTCCGCCCTGTTCCCAGCATGCTTCCCCTGTTTCCACCCTGAGGGCCCCCCCACCCTACTGCTAGTGTGACAGGTCCCTTTTGTGTCTAGCTTGTTGTAGTTTGGGTCTCTTGATTCTATTGTCATTGGCTTTGGCTTGGGTATCTAGGTTTGATCAATTTTTATTTCCACTCAATGCTCATGAAACTACTTTGCCTCTGGTCCTATCCATCTTTTCTTTTTTCTCATTTTATAGGAAGACATAGAAATATGAGGCAGACTATGCCTTAACCTCTTTCTTTTGGATTCTTTGCCCCTCTCCTGGGAGTAGGCATTCCAGTCCCTCCTGAGAATGGATATAATCTGAGAGGCAGAAGAGCAGGTGGCACAGAGTCCCCTCAAGAGCATCACACCATCATCACGTGTGGGAGTTCCCATTATGAGCTGTTCCATACACAAAAGACCAATTCCTCGGTTCCTTAAAAGCTGTCTTCTCCAGTTGGGGTGTGGAAGTGCCCTAGGCTGACACCCTCCTTACCCACCCTGTGGGACTCCCCTGGAAGACTCATTGCCACTTCCTTCCCCATTCAGATCTCTTCTTTCACTATCACCCAGTGGTACCCTAACTTCTTCAAGCCTATTTCCATTTGGGTGTCTTCTTTCTAAGTTGGCATAACTCCCCCCAGAAACCTCTGAGTCCTGCTTCTGTGGGAGTGTCTATAGAAGGCCAGTAGCACTGGCCCAGACTCTGGAAGACAGGCTGAATGGGCTGGGCCTCGCTTTCACAAGAGGGAGATGCTCATCTGAAGACATAATTGCTTGCAGGGTGGTGGCGCACTTCTCACGGAGGGCGGCACTGGTTTCTGCTGAGTTTTTGTGCTGGTGGTGGATGAATTTGTGGTATTCAAGTGCTGGGTAGCTTTTTATTGTTCGGTGAAACTAAAGCACTTTGATCTAGAGATGGGTCCGTGAAAAAAAAACAAAAAACAAAAAACAAAACCCTTTTTCTTACAAAGGCTGTCCAAACCCCGACTCCTTCAGTCAGGATCTGCTCTGGGAAAAACAATCTGTCAGAGCAAAGGGAGGCTGAGAAGCAGGCAGGCAGAGGGCAGAGTCCTTCAAGCTTCCTTTTCAAGCATTTGTCTTGGGGCTCAGAGGACTTGATTGCTCCCCAGAAATCACAGATTTAAAAGAACAGTGCTAACACCAGTGCATCGTTTTTTATAATTATGATATATGTTGTAACAAAATATAACACAGTAATTATAATATATGACATAATAGAAGATAATATAATTTATGATATAGGTAGAGGCCCAAAGATAGGGTCTAATATCAGTACTCTTGGAAAATTGGCCAGAATGGAGAAAAGACTGTTGTACATTAGTGATCTAAGGGTGATGACTGTCCCCCAAAGTAGCCCCCCTTTTGCTCTTTTTCTTCTTACCAGTCTCCTTATTCTCATTTTTTTCCTTCCCTCCCTCCTTATGTCTCTCCCTTTCTTCCCACAAGATAACCGAGAGCCAGGCTGGGTGTGGTGGGTGGGTGGGTGAGCTAGCCTTGGGTGGAGGCAAGACCCTTGGTGTTAGCCTAGCCTGTTGGCCTTCCCTGACCCTCTGCCCCATCTGCCTTCTTAGCGTGGGTGGCTTTGCTGGGAATTCCGAGCTAGTGGGTGGGCGATGGCCACAGGGCTGAAGGTGAAGGTCGGGAGGACTGGAGAGGCATCTCCAGCAGAGCCAGGGAAGCTGCACAGCTCAGGTTTCCCCAGCCCAGGGATCTGCTCCGAGGCCCAGGCCCTATTTTGAGCAGCGGTTCACAGGGAGGTTATCAAGTGTCATATTTTTCAAAGGAGAATTAAAGGCACCCAGCACTTAGCTCTCAAGTCAGGAGAAAAAGTTGAGACAAATCAGACAGACCGGTCGCCTCTCTCTCTCCTCACGTCTTCTTCCATCAATGTCCCTCTCTGCTCTGTTGGCTGAAGGTGTCTTGGATTATAGAGTGAAGTCAATGCATTAAGTTGATCATGTTCTGCTTCCATTTAGTTTAGGGGGAAGGCGTTCTATTTGAAAGGAGGCCGAAATAATTTCCTGCCGGGATTATGTTTGAGTCTGTGAATTCATATTTTAACTGTTTGGATAGTAAATATGGAATAGTTGGTTTGCAGGAACTTAACCAGCTCTAATGAAGTTAGATAGTCAGTCTCGCAGAACCAACAGGTAAAGCGGCCGTGTAGGCGGTCCTTTCTCAGAACCATGAATTATGAGCCTCTGGCCTAGAGAAAAGGGAGCCAGGTAAGTTTTCTGAGAAATTCTCAAAGCTCTATTCTTTGCAATCAAGTCCTGGCACTATTGAAAGCTGGCTTGGTCAGATTTCACTGCTTTTCAGTTATTTACAAAGGTAAATAGAAATAGAATGGGCTTATCAGCTGGCCATGGGTGCATTTCAGTGTGTGGCTTCCTATCTAACTTATGTCTCTAAGTTTTTTTCTTTGGGTTCCCACTTAGTTTCTTCTCTCTCTCTCTCTCTCTCTCTCTCTCTCTCTCTCTCTCTCCTCTCTCTCCTCTCTCTCTCATCTCTCTCCTCTCTCTCTCTCTGTGTCTCTCTCTGTGTGTCTCTCTCTGTCTCTCTCTGTCTCTCTGTCTCTGTCTCTGTCTCTGTCTCTCTCTCTCTCTCTGTCTCTCTCTCTCTCTCTCTCTTCACACTTAGCTGGAAGGAACTTGATACATCATTTCTCCCTTCTTTTCTCACCAAAGGAAAAAGACATCATGAAACTTGTTGAAAGCTTATCACTATTCATGCCATTTTCTGTTTTTTTTTCCCCCCAATTTGGCCTCTTCTCTTGATTTTTCTAGTAAACAATGTTATTTATGTTAGTGAGCAGTAAGGAAAACTTTCAAGTTTGCATGGGTGTTGGAACTAAAATCAATGCCAGTTTAGGTAGTATGTCTTTTGAATGCTATTGTCAACTAAGGGATTTTTCTCTTCTTTCTTTCTTTCTTTCTTTCTTTCTTTCTTTCTTTCTTTCTTTCTTTCTTTCTTTCTTTCTTTCTTTC
>PVKC010052256.1:0-10327 GCA_004027635.1 Crocidura indochinensis | reverse complement strand
ACACACACACACACACACACACACACATATATATATATATATATATATATATATAAAATACAGGAAAAATCTTTGTTGATTGGGGTGTGGAAAGAAAGAAACTCTTATTGTTGGTGAGCATGTTGTTTTTTTAAGCCTTTGTGATAGACAGTAGAGGGTTTTTTTTTTTTAAAAAGAAGTAATGTCAGAACTTCAATTTGACCCACTGATTCTACTTTTTGGTATCAACCTCCAAACACAAAATTATATAGAAAGATATTTGTGCACCAATATGCATTGTTCTGTAAAATACAGTAGTCAGGATAGGGAAACAATTCAATATATGAATAGTTAAAATTTATGGACTACTTGCACAGTGGATACTATATATCAATAAAAATAATTCTGTCGGGTATGGAGGTGTGGCACAGCTATGTAGGGTGTTTGCCTTGCATGTACTGACTAGGACTGACCATGTTTTGATCCCCCAGTGTTCCATATGGTCCCCCTAGCCAGGAGCAATTTCTGGGTGCATAGCCAGGATTAACCCCTGAGAGTCAGCAGTTGTGGCCCCAAAACAAAAACCAAAAATAACAACAACAACATCAAAATAATTCTGTTAATCATGGCAACTTAGATGGAATTTTAGATTAATTTAAGGAAGATGGAGGAGAAATACTGATGATATCAATCATCTGTGGTATATAAAGTAATAAAACAAATGAATGGAAGGTATTGAAGATATTAAAGAATGGAAAATCCCTGGACTTGGATTATAAACTAGAAAGCTAAGAAGGGGGAAGTGGAAAGGAAGGAGAGGAACACTGGGGACAAGAATATTGCTTGAGGGTCTTGGACACTGTGGTGATAAAGAGGTGAGGTAAGTGTGTAAATAAAAATTATGGTTCAGAGGGTGAACAGAGATAGTACAGTGGGTCTGACACTTGACTTGCATGTAGTCAGCCTGATTTTGATCCCAGTCATCCCACATGATCCCCTGAACCTACCAGAGTTATCCCCGAGTCAAGAGTAAATCCTGAATTCAGTCAGTGTGAGCACCTCCACTCCTCCAAAAAATCATGAATCAAAACTATAATCATGTGGTCAAAACAACAATAATTAAAATTTACAAATGAGTTTCTAAGAAGGCGGGGTGGGGGTATCTTGGGACATTTGTGAAGAGATGCTGGTGATGAGTTTTGAGTTGAAACCTTTTATGCCTGAAGCTCTTTTATTAGTGGTATTACAAAACCGTGCCTAAGTAAAATGTGAAATCTAAAACCTAACAAAAATTCTGGATCGGACTATCTCCTGAAAAGTCCCTTTTCAGTGGTTAGAGGTCAGTTAATTACAAATTTGAGGTCAACATAGAGGGGGTTAGAGTAGAAATATAAAATAAAGGGAGACTAATCTAAGTATACCAAATAATGATGTCATTAAGAGCAAGGTCTGGAGACAAATTTTTTGTTTGAATGAAACTTAGAAACAGTTTAAACTACCCATACTACATTTTCTTTATTTGTAAAATATTAGTAATGACTATGCTGGGATGCATAAATGAATTAATTTTGTGGTATGATTGCATCAGTAACTCATCTAGTAATTTTTTAAAATATAAAGGGAAATACTCACCAATTCATATTTGGAATGACGTTTCTTCTTGAACTAGAACTTCTTTTCTGTTCTTCTGATCTCTGTGGCTCTTGCCCTGTCTTTCACCTCAGAAGAGAAAAAGAAGCTTTCATAGAAGGCAGTCATAGTTTCACTTCTTTTTTTCCCCGTTTAGTCTATTTAGCTGCTTGTTGCCTTTTTAGGGTCATTATTTGTTAGTGTCTGGAAGTCTGTAAGCAGCAGTTTTAGTCATGGTCAAAACATTTCAGATTCTGAAACCAGCAGGGTTAAGTTTGTATTGTACTTGCCTTGTAATATGACATTATATTCACATACCAAATTCAAAGTCTTATTTAATATCAATCCTTAAATCTAATGAAATTATAGCACTTTTCAATAGGCATATTTTAAGTTGTCAATGAGATAATGTATCTAAGCATTTATCTAAACATTCAGATCAATGTCTGGTGCTTAAACAATGCCAATCATTGATTCTATGTTTTTTTTATCACGGATAAATTCTAAAATTTATTGGATATCTTATATATATTATTTAATATTATGTTAGACGACATGAAGAACTTATAGAAAACTAGAAGTAAAACAACTAAAATTGAAAGTGAGATGAACTATAAATAATTTACTTTAAAATTGAATTTCTTTTGTTTTGTTTGTTTTTGTTTGTTTTTTGGTTTTTGGATCACACCTATTAGCGCTCAGGGGTTACTCCTGGCTCTATGCTCAGAAATCGCTCCTGGCAGGCTTGGGGGCCCATATGGGATGTCAGGATTTGAACCTCCAACCTTCTACATGCAAGGCAAATGCCTTACCTCCATGCTATCTCTCCAGCCCCTTAAAATTGAATTTCATAAATTAAAATTATAGTAAAAATTTGATAAATAGACTTTTTCTAAGGAAAAAGATATTAATTATTGCTAGAAAGAGAATAACAGTATTTATGTCTTGCATGCAGCCAACCCTGATTTTACTCCTGACACTCCATAAGGACACTAGGCATTTCCAGAAGTCATTCCTGAGTGCAGATTCAGGAGTAAGCCCTGAATATTTCTTTTTTTTTTCTTTTTTAGGTTTTGGGACATACCCAGTGATGCTCAGGGGTTACTCCTGACTATGTGCTCAGAAATCGCTCCTGGCTTGGGGAACCATATGGATTCCAGGGATCAACTGCGGTTTGTCCTGGGTCAGTTGTGTGCAAGGCAAAAACCCTACCATTGTACCATCGCTCCAGCCGTAAGCCCTGAGTATTTCTGCGTATGGCCCAAAATTAAACCTCACATGGAGATAATTATTTAAAAATAATAATTATACAAAATGGAATACTTCTTGTACTACAATTTGACAATACCATAACAATTATTCTTAATAAGATATCTATGAATTAGACACAATTCTAGCTGTTAAGAATAATTAACTGAAATTTAGAAAACAACTTTCCAAAGTTCACAGAACTGTTATATTCCTAAGAAAAACTTAAACTATGTAATTATATTTTTTATTCAAACAGTATTTTCTTGTACTTCCAAACAACTATTAATTATATCTATAGTTTTTAGCAATTTTATATGCTTATCAAATTTCTTCCAATTAGAATACATACTTTATAAAGCAAAAATATCACAAATTTTTTCATTAACACTAGAAATTAAGGTTAATAGAACAGAGTTGGGTATAGGGTTTATAATTAACAATTAGTAACTCTAAAATAACTATAATTTTCAGATGATCTAGATATCTTCTATATTGATATCTTGTCCTGTTACTCTGTATATCACAAATAATGTAGAACATCTGGTATTTGTTTTTCTTGGCTTAACAGGATATTCTCTTGTCCCATTCAAGTTGCAGTAAATTGTATGCTTTTATCCTTCCTTGCAGCTGCGTAATATTCACTGTGCATATATATCATGCCTTCATTGTTCACTCAACTGCAGTATCACACCTACATTAATTCCATGTCCCAGAGATTGCTGTAATGCTGCATTTGTCCTTTTGAATGAATGTTTTTGTGTTCTGGGTATAGGTACTAAAAAGTGGAATTTATGGATTATAAGCAGCTCTAATTTTCTGAGAAATCTCCATAATGTTTTCCAGAGGTAATGAACTAGGTAACATTCCTACCAGCAAGAACTCTCATCCGAGAGATCCTTTTTACCACATCCCTGCCAACAGATATTGTTCCCAGACTTTTTGATATGTGTCATGCTCACTGGTGTGAGATGATGTATCCTTGTCATCTGGATTTATGTCTCCTTAATAAAAATGATTATGAACTCTATTATATGACTTTTGGGCATTTGTCTCTCTTCAGAGAAATATTTATTCATCAGCTCTTCCCATTTTTGATAGGGTTTTGGTTTGTCAATTCTTGTAAACAGAGGAAGAGAGATTACTTAAAATAGACTTACTATGTGAAAGTATAAAGGATCTTTGCAAGGAGAGGATTTATATATTATCGATGGAGTAATAACAAATTCTGAGAAATTGAACCTGGCAGGATTGGGATGCTGAAAGAGACATTGTCTTACTGACAAGACACTGTAGAGGGTTAATTGCCTAAGTTCCACACTACCTTCTTTAGGAACCAATCTGACTCTCTATCAATGATCAAGATTTTTTTTTTAAATATACCTGTTCAAGGAGTACCTTTATGCTCTGTACTTTCTGTAAACTTTAAATAAAAGCAGGAAAAGCAACATTTATTTATTTGGAAATAGCAGAGATTGGTAATTCAGGGCATACAGATTCAGATAAAAACCTAAAATATGGGAGGTGGGGAAAAACAAAACAAAACAAAAAAACAAAACAAAAAAATCCCCTTACATATGTCCTGAGGAAGGAATCAGGTTGTGAGGTTTTGTAGAGAGAAAAAATAAAAGGATGAGGTTGGATATAGGAGTAACAAGGCAAATAAAGTAAAACTTGACCTTTTCCAGTAATTTCAAACACAATATTCTTATATTTCTTGGATTCTGGGAATTTAGGCAATTTGTCACAACCCAGGAGTTTGAATTTGATTTAGTCAAGTGACTTCAAGAAACTTGCTACCACACTATTTGAAATATACTACAATGTTATCTCCTTGCAATGTTGTATCAGTATTCAATCTTCAGTAACTCAGATCTACTTCAAGACTTCACAGATGATCAATTGACTAATTCTGTCATATATCTGTACTTAACTGTAAGTAAAGCTGGGAAATTTAGACCTTTAGATATTTATGGTAAGACATTATATTCTATATGAAACTGAAGAAACATATTTGGATATGTTAATGGAGACTAGTGTTCCAAAACAAGTATCTGGTGAGACACGAGTCTGAAAGCAAAAGGTGATGCAGGAAATAATCCACACAGTGAAGAGGTACAAGAATGGGTTCAGGAAATTCAGCACTAAAGCAAGGAATTCAACCATCCAAGCTTTCTGCTCCTAAGACTGAAGGAAGCTGAGTGGAGGAAGACCGAAGAATGCTCCTTTGCCTTCCTCAGAGTCCTACTTTTATTGACAAGGCTATAGCCTAGGGAGGGAGAGGAATACCAAGTAGGGAATAATCCAATATCTCATCACCAGAACACACCCTAGGGTGGAGTATGAATATTGATTAGGTTAGGACCAGTAAGCCAACAGGATACAAAGTTCTGGGGGGAAGCATAAACTCCAAATTTTCCCTTAGTTAGTGACTTATTCATAAAAATAAATGATATAATTGAGAGTTATTTTTTTGCCCTAAAGAATTTGGTTCCTACTTATTCTTTATAGTTTGTTCTTTTTCTCATTCCTTTACGGCTGTTAATTGACATTTCAATGTCTCAAGTGCAGACATTTTCAATTTTGCATTACATTACACAAAGTAGTGCTAATAGAGTTCAGTTTAAATATCTTTTTTAACAGTCTTTCCTGGTTATTTTTTCCATAGTAGAATTCTCCCTCTTATTTTTTGTCATTGTAACTAGTACGTTGCTTCATAGAACTAAACAAAATCATAATCGTTTATGTTGATTTCATTTTGTGACCTATTATAAAAATATAAGATTAACAAAGTAAGATATTAAATGTTTTCATTGACTTGGTAATTTTTGTACTCATTTATGTATCCTGAATTTAGTTATTCTAAAATTAAAAAATTGAATAAATTTTCAACACAGATAACCATACTTCAAGAAAGAATACAGACAATGTTAAATAAGCAAGGAAAAATCTTGGGGACATATAATTTAATTTGGAAAATATGTTTTAAATATTAAAGGAACAAAGTAAGTTGACTGATACTTTATTCTTAAAGAGCAAATGCCTCATAATACTTTGATTTTTACCTCTGTCTGACATAATTATCTAATTTGATCAATTATTACTTTTATTACATATAGATGTGCTTTTAAAGTTTTATGAAAAGCCCCAGTGAACTTAATTAAATAAGAATCAGTTTGGAGTGATTCCAACTCAAACACTTGATAAAAGGTAGAGGGATAAAATGTTCTTTATATTACGATCTTTGTCTCTATTGGTAGAGGATGCTATGCTTTTGAAAGTTAATATTTTAAGTGAGCTTTTGGTAGACTTAAGGTATGACACAAATTAGCACAAGTTTCTCACAATTTCTTTAGCTTGACTACAATCTCAGCAGAATGAGATGGGCAAAATAGCTAAAGGATATTTTTCTATTTTAAAGTTTCTGAAAAAAGTAACTGGGAAAAATAGTCTCCTTGAAATTTGATGGCTGTATATTTCACAGTTATGCATTTTTTAAATCTTTTAAATAACTTTTTCTACTATGGCAGAACTTTGATTTTTGTGCTATGCTAAAAATTTTCTTTCAAGTATCCATAGTGCTAATAAAGCAATTTGAAAAGTCAGTACATTTATAGAGGACTTGATTAATCACTCAAAACAAATCCTCAAGGATTAATGCAGCTTTTTTGCTCTTTATTGTCTTTCTGAATAAAGCTAATAAGTGAGTTATAAGTTATGAATAAGTTATAGATGAGTTAAAAAGTTGTTCAGCAGATTGTGAACAAATCTCTACAAGGTAAGATTGACAGTAAATTATGGAAACATCACTACAATTATGTAAATTCTCTACATAAATGAAATAAATACAGCTTAGATTTTAATTCTCTAAACACGATGTGACTGGAATTTCAGGCTTCCTGAAGTTCAATTTCTTCATCACTTAAATGAGATGGTCAGTTCTATTGTAAATATTGTCTGTGATACATTAATTTATGAGTATTCCATTGAAATTTACTATGGAAGTTGTGTCAGTGAGTGCTGTAATTAGAATAATATTTTAAAATATCATCATTGTGTTGCTTTAAAAGTATTTGAGGGGGAGCCTAGTGAAAATGTAGACAGGTTCTAGAGTGATGATAGTACAGTGGATAGTACAGTGGACTTACACTTGTCTGACCTGAGTTTTATCTCTGGAATCAGATATGCTCTCTTGAGCTCTCCAGGTGTGACCCCTGAGTGCAGGTGCCCTGAGAACCACTGATCTGGTTCTAAAACCAAATCAACCAAAACAAGTGCAAAGATGACAGAAATGTGGTTATTTCAGTGTGTGAAGATAGTAAGAGAAGTGGAAATGTTCATGTTTTATGAGTAGAATTAATGGAAAATATAATCTTATCAGTATAACTAATATAATTTCATGGTGAGTTAAGGGCATCATATTTACTATCTATATAATTGCATGTAATTGTTAATAACAACTAATAACAAGGGAAATGGATATTCTTGATTGTGGACAATAAAAAGTTTTCTGAGCAATAAATTGTAGAAACCCAATATTGGATGTATTACATGTTTATGTTTGTAAATAAGGGCAGGGGAGATAGGGGCTGCAGATATACATTAAAGTTTGAAAAGTTTCAGCATGTATTTTTCATAAAATGGAAATAAGTTTAATTAAAGTCCCTAAGAAAAAGTTTTTAGGAAGCATTTATGAAGTATGGAAAGGTTCAAAAGAATTAACTTGCTCTTAAAATTTACTAACTTTAAATATATAAATTAACTTGAATGGTTTTCAAATATTATACACTTGTGGCTTTATAAGACTATAATGAAATATATTTTCCATCTTCTGTTTTCCCCTTTAACTTTAAAAAATCAGATGATTCATTCTTTTTAAAAATAATATCTGTATTTAAATATGATGGTTACAAACATGCTAGTAGTTAGGTTTTAATCATAAAATGTATACCGCCCCTTTACCTGTGCAATTCTTCTGCTACTAATGTCATCCATTTCCCTCCTCCCCTATTCCCTGCTTGTGTTTGAGACAGGCATTCTGTTTCTTTCACTATCCCTCTAATTCCAATTGAGTCAATTCTTACACTGTGACTCTTGGTATTATGTGGATATTTTTTCTTTCACTATCCCTCTAATTCCAATTGAGTCAATTCTTACACTGTGACTCTTGGTATTATGTGGATATTTTTTTCCTGTGCCATCTTAGTTTTCTTTATTTTTAACATTTTAACTGAAGTCACAGTGCATAATAAAGTTATGGAAAGTTATTACCCATCATAAAAATAATCACGTTTTATTCTTTACCATATAATTATACTGAAAAATTATATCCTTTACCATATAATAGGCCCTTGTCTTGTCTTCCACATTGATGAATGCTAGTTGTTTTTATACTTTAAGGTTTAATTTTGCTTTATTTAGTTCTTACAGTTGATGGTTGTCTATATAGCACATACGAGTGAGATCAGATAATAATATTTGATTTTTATATGGCATTTGTGGTTTTTGACTATTTCACTAAACTTAGTGCCCTCTTTCTAAGTTTATTATGTTTATGCAAGTATCAAGATAATAAAATTCTTAATTTTAGAAATGGGAAATTGTATTTATAGTGATATTTATTATAATTGATCTGTAACTGGTTTATTCATAACATGTCCTATAACTTAGAATGGAGAACTATGTCTAATTTAACTCAGTAATCACAATGTGTGACAAAATTGTCAAAAATATATTCCTTAGCAATTTGAAATTAAACTAACATGAAAATTTAAAAATAACTCCTTTTAAATTCCCTCTTGTCTTATAGATAAAGTCCTAAGATATGAAATTGGCATCTGTAAAGGATAGATGGAATCAAAGAACAACGTCACTTACTTTGTTCTCTTGGGCCTCACAGAGAATCCAAAGGGAAGGAAAGTTCTATTTGTTCTGTTCTCCTTTTTTTACATTTTGACGATGGTGGGCAACCTCCTGATTGTTGTGACTGTAGCATTCAGTAAATCCTTGAGCACTCCAATGTACTTTTTTCTTGCTACTTTATCTTTTATGGATGCCACTTTTTCTTCAGTCATCACTCCCAGATTAATTGCAGACTTGTTCTTCGAAAAAAATACTATCTCCTTTCAATCTTGTATGATCCAGCTCTTTACAGAGCATTTTTTCGGTGGATCGGAGATCTTTATTCTGTTGGCAATGGCCTATGACCGCTATGTGGCCATCTGTAAACCCTTACATTACTTGGTTATTATGAAGCAATGTGTGTGTATTGTACTGCTGATTGTGTCTTGGGTTGGAGGTTTTCTGCACTCAGTAGTTCAACTTAGCACTGTTTATAGCCTCCCATTCTGTGGTCCCAATGTCATTGATCATTTTATCTGTGATATGTATCCATTACTGAAGCTTGCCTGCACGGATACCTATGTCATTGGTATCTTAGTGGTAGCCAATGGAGGAATGATTTGTAGTGTCGTGTTCCTGCTTTTAATCATCTCTTATGTTGTCATCTTGCGCTCTCTAAAGAACTTGAGTCAGGAAGGGAGGCGGAAAGCCCTCCAGACCTGTGGTTCCCACATCACTGTGGTTGTTCTATTCTTTGTTCCTTGTATTTTTATGTATGCAAGACCTATGAAAACTTTTCCCATCGACAAATCATTAAGTTTGTTTTATACCGTCATAACACCCATGTTGAACCCCTTAATCTATACCCTGAGAAATTCAGAGATGACAAATGCTATGAAGAAGCTCTGGAAAAGAAAAGTCATATTAAGTAGTCAGTAAGTATGGCATTCATTATGAAGAGAAATATTCAACATCACGAATCAAAGCTGAAATAAATGTTCTTTTTCTCCAAAAGATTTATAATTATAAATTGGGCATCAATTCTGAGTGATCTTTTAATAAGAGTTTTCCTGATATAATATATGGTATTTAATGTTATAAATGATGGCTCATACAAAGATGATACACATATATGGTGTAGCATTAATGAATAATCTATAGTTTTCTTCTGTGAAATTTCTTATGGCATACTAAATTTTAATAATGTACAATAATTTATGATTTCATACCAAGTTTATTTTAGTAAGATTTGTATTTATCTTCATATTTTACTATACTATTTAGATACTTTTGCTAGGAAAGCTTGATCTTCAACTTAATTTTCAGCAAATATGAAATTTGTAGAGTTTAACATTTATATAAATACTAAATTATAATAACTACTACTAGTTGTTCAGATAAAATTCAAACAAAATGAAAATGTGTAGAATAAATCTTCACACTATTCTAAAGAACTACTTCTTTAGATTAAGTCACTATAATGTTTCTGGGATTCTTTGAATTATATTACTATATGTCATGCAATAAAATGTCATCACTTTTTTTTCTTTTTCTCTTTTTTTGTGATGCCTGGTGTGACAAAGAAAGAGGGAGGGAAGGAAGGAAGGAGGGAGGGAGGGAGAGAGGGAGG
>PVKC010052255.1:0-10295 GCA_004027635.1 Crocidura indochinensis | reverse complement strand
TGACGTCGCCTTGAAGAGGCAGCGAACACTCCCTCTGCTTAAAGTGGGGCGCCAGTGCCTGGAGACGATGAAGAGGAACACCCAATTCACTTGCTCAGGAACCTCGTGAGCATTTGCCACCCACTCTCAGGAGCGCATCTCTAGAGTTGGAGACAGGTGAGCGCGCAGGGGCGCTCTGGGGCGCATAAAGGAACCCGGCAGTGCTTGGTGGGGTACCAACTTAGGTGTATGGAAGGGCTCCTAGAGGATCCCAAGTTTGATCCTTTCTCTTTCTTTTCCTTCCTTCCTTCCTTCCTTCCTTCCTTCCTTCCTTCCTTCCTTCCTTTTTCTTTCTTTCTTTCTCTTTCTTTCTTTCCTTTCTTTTTCTTCTTTTTCTCTTTCTCTCTTTCTTCCTTCCTTCCTTCTTTCTTTTTCTTTCTTTTTCCTTCCTTCCTTTCCTTTCCTTCCTTCATTCTTTCTTTCCTTTCTCTCCTTTTCTTTCCTTCTTTCTGTTCTTTCCTTTCTTCTTTCTTTCTCTTTTCTTCCTTCCTCGCTTTCTTTTTCTTTCCTTTCTTCTTTCTTTCTCCTTCCTTTCTTTTTCTTTTGTTCTTTCCTTCCTTCTTTTTCTCTTTCTCTTTCCTTTCTTCTTTCTTTCTCTTTTCTTCCTTCCTTGCTCTTTTTCTTTTTCCTTTCTCTTTCCTTCCTTCTTTCTTTCTTTCCCTTTTCTTTCTTTTTCCTTCCTCTCTCTTTTTCTTTCTTTTGTTCCTTCCTTCCTCCTTTTTTCTCTTTCCTTCCTTCCTTCCTTTCTTTCTTTCCTTCCTTCTTTCTTCCATTTGTTCTTTCCTTCTTTTTCTCTTTCCTTCCTTCTTTCTTCCTTTCTTCCCCTTTTCTTTTTCTCTTTCTTTCCTTCCTTCTTTCTTCCATTTGTTCTTTCCTTCTTTTTCTCTTTCCTTCCTTCTTTCTTCCTTTCTTCCCCTTTTCTTTTTCTCTTTCTTTCCTTCCTTCTTTTCTTTTTCTTTCTTTCTCTTTCTTCTTTCCTTTCCTCCTTCTTTCCCTCTTTCCTGATTTCTTCCTTCTTTTTTCTCTCTCTCTCATCCTTTCTTTTGTTCTTTCTCTTTTTCTTTCTTTTTTATTTCTATCTTTCTTTCTTCTTTCCTTTTTCTCTCCTTTTGTTCTTTCATTCTTTCTTTTTTCTTCCTCTCTATTTTCTTCCTTCCTTTCTTTTTCTTTCTTTCTTTTTTCCTTCCTTCTTTCTTTTTCTTTCCATTCTTCTTTCCTTTTCTCTTCTTATTTTCTTTCTTTTTTACTTCCTTCCTCTTTCTCTTTCTTTCTTTCTCTTTTCTCCTCCTTTCATTCTTTCCTTCCTTCCCCTTTTCTCCCCCTCTTCTTCCTTCTTTTTATCTTTTCTTTCTTTTGTTCTTTCCTTCCTTCTTATTTCTTCTTCTTTCCTTTCTTCCTTTCTTTCCTTCCTTCCTTCTTTCTTTTTCTTTTCCTTCCTTCTCTCTCCTTCCTTCCTTTCCTTCCCTTTTCCCTTTTCTTTTTCTCTTTTCTATTTTCCTTCCTTCTTTTCTTTTTCTCTTTCTCCTCTTTCTTCTTTCCTTTCCTCCCTCCCTTCCTTTTTTCTTTCTTCCTTCCTTTCTTCCTCCCTCCCTCCCTTCTTTCTTTCTTTTTCTTTCTTTCTTTCTTTTCTTTCTTATTCTTTCTTTTCTGGTTTGTAGCCACACCTGGTGGTGCTCAGAGCTTACTCCAGTTCTGTGCTCAGGAATCACTCTTTGGGGGCACGGGACCATATGGAATACAGGGAGGGGGTGCATCAAATTGAAAGTAAGTGTCCTCCCCACTGTGACTCTGTTATGGAAACCAGAACTTCAGTTTCAGCACCCTCAGCATCCATTGGATTAGAAGAAATTCAGCAGTGGCCTGTTCTCTAAGGAAAAACTACCTGAGGAAATCCTGACTTTCAGAAAGATACATTGAACAGAAGGTTGAACAAGGACAATATCAGGTATAAATTATTTTAAATATAGAGGAATCATTTATTTAAAAAAATAATGTGCATCTCAGCTTACCTCTTCCAAGCAGGAACTGCATAGTCAATGAGTTCTGAAATATTGATTTGGGATGCCTTGGGAAGTCCTGCTATTAGGAATATATAAAGTGTTATGAATTATTCCTAGGTGAATGTATTCTCCTGAGCCATATTTTGCTTGCCATCAAGCCACTAATACCGTGATGCTTTGGGGAATAAGATAAAACTAAAAACTAGGGGGCAGGAGCGAAAGCACAGCGGGGAAAGGCATTTGCACGTGGTCAATCCAGGTTTAATTCCTGGAATCCCACATGGTCCCCTGAGCCTGCCAGGAGCAATTCCTGAGCACAGAGCCAGGAGTAATCCCTGAGCTCTGCCAGGTGTGCTTCCCCATCTCTCAAAAAAAAAAAAACAACAACAACAACAACAACAACCAAAACCAAAAACAAAAACCCTGAAAATGAGGGGCTGGAGCCATCATACAGCAGGGATGGTGCTTGTCTTGCACACAGCTGTCCTGAATATGGTCCTTAGCATGCTATCTGGTCCTCTAAGCTCTGAGAGAAATAATTAGTAATTCCTGATCACAGAGCCAGGAGTATGCCCTGAGCATCATTGCACACATTCCCCCCTCCCCACCCAAGAACAAAATGACCTGCAGATCCTCCTGTTTATTCGTCTCGATTGAGCTATTAAAGTGTGATAAAATCGTGAGGAATGGCTTTTTTTTCTGGAATAAAGAAATTAGGTTATTGTTTTGAGAACATTCTATCTCATTGCATCTGTCTGAAAAATGACATAAAAATAAGTTTGGAGTGGAATGTGGATGTCTTGAAATTTTTTGCAGCAGGTTTATAGAAAGAAACAAAAATTTAAATCTTTTTAAAAGTGTCAGAACAGTAAAACATTTTCAGAAGCTTGTAAAATTGTCTATTGATTTGACTCTAATGGGATATAACAAATCCCATCCCTGACTCCTGTACTTTTCACACATATTGCATTTATTTGATTTAGAATACTTTGCAATTCTTACACTGCATTGCAATTTCTTATTTTTTTTAATAAATTAAATCATTGAAATAGGAAGGTACCTAAGGTAAATATATCCAAAGTTCTTAGTTGTATGATTATCCTGAATTAGGTTGGGTTTAATTAGGTTTTATAGACTATTAAAATTTTGCAGTAAGTTTTTAAATTTTTACTAAATTGTCTTTTAAATAATATTCCTCTTTATTAGGGAAAAGCAGTTCCTATACTTGGTTTATTTTTACAAAGGAACTCATCTTTTTTAGTAAATATTTCTAAGTATTTTGGCTTTTTACCACTTAAATTAATTTGTTAATTTTTTAAATTGAATCACTGTGAGATTTACAGTTTTACAATACTATTGGTGGTTGTGGCAGTCACACAGTATTCCAATACCTATTCTTTCACTAGTACAAAATTCCTGCCACCAGTGTCCCCAATTTTTCTCTTCTTCCCCAGTCTTACTCTGTGGCAGATACTTATCTTCTTTTGCTCTTTCTCTCTCTTTTTTTTTATTTTTAAGTACTGTGGTTGCAAAATTGTTCATCGATGGGTTCACCATCTTTCATCAGTGCACCCTTTCTGTCACCTATGTGTCCCATTCTCTCTTTTTTCTTTCTTTTTCTCTCTCTCCTTTTTTCCCTTTTAAGCACTGTGGTTTGCAATAATCTTACTAAAAGGGTATCATGACCAATAATAAGCCACTTTATATAGAAAGGCCTTTGGAAGGCTAGTAGAGTGGGTAGGGCATGTGCCAACTTGCCAACCTGGATGCAATTCCCAGCATCCCATATGAGCCTCATCACACCAGAAGAAATTCTAATGAAGAGCTAGGAGTAACTCCTGAGCATATAACTGATGTGCCCCCCAACCCCCCCCAAAAAAAGGAAAAACAAAATAATATGGCTTGATATAAAAGAGGTAGGATAAGACTTTGCTGGCATTTTTGTTGTTGTTGTTGTTGTTGTTTGCTTGTTTGTTCTTTTGGCAAGTGCAAAATTCTTAAAGGCATAGTTCCACGCTCTCTCTCTCTCTTTTTTTTTGAATCTTTAGTTGAATTGTTCAGGGAATCTCACGTCTCTTCCCTCCTATACATTCCAGGACCATGGCCAGTCCCAGGAGCATAGGTGGCATCCACCTTTCCTTGAACCTCGGCTATTGTCTGATGCTCGTGGGCATAATCTATGTGTCACCACTGAGATGTGATAAGCGGATGAATCTGCTGGAAATGAACCAAGTGGATCCTCAGTGCTGGGAATCTTCTTCAGCGCTGCTCCTGGAAATGCAGAAGCCTCGGGTTTCTGGCACTGTCTCGGGCTTCTGGGAACTAATGATCTACCTCAAGTCCTCAAAGAATGTACAGCACGGGGTCCTCTTTTGGAAGCTAGCCCAGCTCTTCTGGGACATTTACATAGATTGTGTCCTCTCCAGGAACCATGGCCTGGGACGGAGGCAACTGGCTGGAGAAGGGAAGAAGTCCTTAACTATGTCTTCCCCGCACACTGGGAGAAAACGAGGTGTGTCCTCGTGGCTCCCCTGAATTTTCAAAGAAAGAGTCAATCAATAGGCTGAATTCTGAGAAGAGTAAATGTGTTTTAGAGGACTCCTTTTGTCACTTGTCTTTCTCTCAAATGTGGACTCCAATAGTATACAAGGGCTAGGTAGACAGATATCCCCTTTTGGATGTTGTGGAATCTTATTATATTAACATGATCATTATCCTCATTCTTTCTTTTTTATTTTCTTTTGGGAATTTTGGGAAACATCTTGAAGTGCTCAGTGATTAATCCTTATTCATCACTCAGGAATAATTCTTGGTGGTGAATAATTCTTGGTGTTCTTGGTGGTGATCTAACTTGGGTGAGACACTTGCAAGGCAAATGCCTTCCCAGCTGTGCTATCAATCCAGCCCCAATCCTCATTATTTCTATAATCAGCAGGAAGGAATAACTGGAAAAACAAGTGCAGAAAGGCATGATTACATCTTAAAGGGATGGGATGTCCCCAAATGCATCTCCTTCAACAGTGACACCCACAACCTAGTTATGGAACGGGGAGTATTTGGACATAAATCCCAAGACACATATTGCTGAATGTTCTTGCAACAACATTTAGGACACACAAACCCTTGTTGGGATTGAAATATGGGGCCAGAGTGATAGTATGGGGGAGAGGGCATTTACCTTGCACATGTATTACCCAGGTTCAATCCCCAACATCCATGTGGTACCTCAGACCCTGCAGGAGTAATTTCTGAGTGCAGAGCCACTCAGAATCAAGGAATCCTTGAAGCACCTTTGGCTCAAAAATCAACCAAACAATCGATTAAATAATTAATTAATCAAAGCCTCAAATAAAAGAAAACCCACTGTTTGCAGTGGCTGGACTTTTGGAGATTTACTTTGTAGATGAAGTAAATAGAGGACAATTGTTTAGCTTGAAAAATGACTTCAGGACCACAGCGATAACATAGTGGGGAGGGCGTTTGCCTTGCAAGTGGCCAACCCAGGGTTGACCCCCAGCATCCCATATGGTCCCCTGAGCACTGCCAGGACTGATTTATGAGCATAGAACCAGGAGGAACCCTAAGCACTGCTGAGTGTGAGAGTGACACAAAACAAAAACAAAATAACAATTGAAAAATTGACCTCTTCGAAGTTGGAGCGGTGGTGCCAGAGGTAAGGCTTCTGTCTTGCAAGCACTTGACTAGGACGGACCATTGTTTGATCCCCTAGTGTCCCATATGGTCCCCCAAGCCAGGAGCAATTTCTAAGTGTATAGCCAGGAGTAAATCCTGAGTGTCAATAGGTGCGGCCCCAAAACAAAGCAAACAAAAAAATTCACCACTTTGTGTTTTTCAGGAAAGTATTCAGAACTGCACAGTGGTTTACCAGTACTTAATTATTGAATTTCAAGCCTATACCATATCTAACCAGTGTCACCTTTCATTGGAGTCTCCAGTTTCCCTCCCAGCCTGTAGCCTCCAACAGGTCAAGCTTGGTTTCAAGCTTGTGGTTCTCAGGCTGTCAGTTCTATTGATCCTGCAGCTCAGACATACCAAAGCTTGGCACCACCAGTGTATCCAGGACTCTCCCCAACCCTCTTACCTCTTCCCTGCCTCTTCTCACTTCACAAATTTCAAACAAGCACTTAAGTTCCTTGAAGCTGAGTAATTAAATTTTAGTAATTTGGGGTGGGGAGGAGGGACACTTGGGACATTGGTGATGGGAATGCTGCACTGGTGAAGGTTTTTTGATTTTTTTAAAGAATTCTGAGAAAAAAATTTTAGTAATTTGGAGTTTTCTATAAATATTGCAATATTCCTGAAATCTATACAACAAAGCACTGGTTTGGATGCCACACCTGGTAGTGCTCAGGGCTAACTCCTGAGGTAGTGCTCAGAGGACAGATCGCCATACCAGGCTTCACACCAAACCTGGTTACATAAAAGACAAGCACCTTGACCCTGCTACTATCTATCTCTCCATCCTGGAAGTCAGTATCATATTCAAATATAGTCATCCCTGAGAGCTCTAGAAGAAACATTCTTTTTGTTTGTTTGTTTTGGTTTTTGGGCCACACACGGTGATGCTCAGGGATTACTCCTGGCTATGGGTTCAGAAATAGCCCCTGATTTGGGGGATTATATGGGATGCTGGGGAATCGAACCACAGTCCATCCTAGGTTAGTGCATGCAAGGTAAACACCCTAACATTTGTGCCACTGCTCCGACCCCAGAAAAAACGTTCTTTAGAATGTTCCAGTAAGGCTGTATGAGCCCTTGGGTGTAAGCTGAGAAATACCATAGGTGTATTCAACGTGCTTTGCTCTTAGTGTCATTTCATCACAAATAAATAGTGTCATCTCAATGAGCTAGCTACCTTGTAGCAAGGATTATTTGGGTGACCATATTGGGCCAGAGAGATACCATGGAAGTAGGGCATTTGCCTTGCATGCAGAAGGATGGTGGTTTGAATCCCAGCATCCCATATGGTCCCCTGAGTCTGCCAGGAGCGATTTCTGAACATAGAGCTAGGAGTAACCCCTGACTGCTGCAGGGTGTGACCCAAAAACCAAAATAATAATAATAATAATAATAATAGTAATAATAATAAAGAAAAGAAATATTTAAGCACCAGTGGAAAACTGAGGCTTGCTTGGATTTTGCAGTTGTACAATCAGAATTGATACTTATATATTTCTAATGCTTCTATTAAAATAGTGATTCACACTAATGATAGTACTAGTTCAATGCTTTCCTAAGTATTTTATTTCCCAATAAACATCAACCAGTTTTCTCAACCCTTAGAGAAACAAATTCTTGTGTTTTGTTGATAGATAAAAGAAAAATAATACAATAGTAATTTTTAAAAATACATTTTAATATTTTTGCAAGTAGTATTGTCAATGAAACCAATTACCCTTTGTATGAGAAATGGGTTTCAATTATTTCATTATTGAAGTTGGAATATAAGATAATCTTTTATTGTTATCAATATTTTAAAAAATGCTGTTGTTTTGGGGCTGTATTCAGCTATGCTCTAGCATTACTGCTAGTTTTGTGTTTAGAGAACACTTTTGGGAGTGTTGGAAATTGAACTGGGATGACTGTATTAAGCACCTATCCACTGTACTATCTAGCCTTCAAAAAATTTGAACAAAAACTTCAGACATGATAAAAAAAACATTTTCTTTATTTCTACTGCCATAGGTGGTCTGTAGGAACCATTTTTTGTTCTTTTTTATTATATGTAACTGTGAAAGTCAAGTTTATTTTATATTTTTATTTACTTTTAATCATATAGAATACATTCAGATAAAATGATTATTTATATATTATAAAATAACGTGTATATTTACACATAGTCTTTTTCCTAAGATAGCTTTTGATTTAGTTATAGCAAAAATATCAGAACAGTTTGAGACTACATACCTCAACGTGCAATTTCTATATTCTTAGAAAGGAGTAGATTAAAAGGAAGAGTAGACTTAGCTTTATCTTTGAAGACCATTCACATCATCTTACTGCAGGGTTGCTATTGATTTAGCTGCTCTGCAAACTTGAACTGGCATTGCCATGCAAATATCAGGAGTGAATATTTCATTTTATTTAATATTTTTAATGTTTGTCATAAATAATTATTTGCAGATCTCAAATAAAACTTCTCATTTGAATAGTAAAAGAGGATCTTGGCTGAAGGAGACATTATATCTAAAATTTCATAGTTTCTGAAGAGATGGAAATAATTAGATAACTCAAAGTCTCTTCAAATTCGTTGTTTTCACATTCTGTGATTTTATGATTTTATGTTAAATCAATGTATGAGAGGAATGTACTTAATTATGGAAAAAATTCATTGAACTCTATTCCAAGGACAGATTTATGACACTGGATGATGTTTTGAACATTGTAGTTTGTTCATTATAATAACAAAGGAGATACAGAAATATAAACATTTTTAAAAAGGCATTTGAAAGAAATATTTTGGAAGCTGGAGCAATAGCACAGTGGGTAGAGTGTTTGTCTTGCATGCAACTGACCTGGATTTGATCCCTGGCATCCCATATGGTCACCCGAGCCTACCAGGAGTGATTTCTAAGGGCAGAGTCAGGAGTAACCCCTGTGTGCCACCAGGTGTGTCCCCAAAACAAAAACAAAACAAAAAAACAGAAAGAAAGAAATATTCAAAGTATTATTGTTCTTTAATCTAAAAATATGTAGCTAATAAAATATATGATTGAATATTTGGAAGATGTAAAGGGAGTGCCCAAACTTTACTACTAATTTATTATAAATTATGTCATAGGATACAGAGAAAGAAAAGGGACAGATTCCTGAAGAGTAAGCTGAAAACTCCTGAAGAGAGGAGGACAATGAAAAGGAAACCTTCAGTTAATAAAGTGTGAAATGTAAAATTTTCCCAATCTAGAAATTATTCTAGATTATTCTTTGCTTTCCTACATGATGAGAAAATTAGAATTTCATACTTATAAATTAGTAAAGTAGTAGTTGGTATCTAACTCCCTGACATATAATACTTTTTTGTTGTTGTTGTTTTTTGTTTTTTTGTTTTTTTTTTTGAGTCACATCCAGCAGTGCTCAGGGGTTACTCCTGGCTCCATGCTCAGAAATCGCTCCTGGCAGGCATGGGGGACCATATGGGGCACCGGGATTCGAACGGATGACCTTTTGCATGAAAGGCAAACGCCTTACCTCCATGCTATCTCCCGGGCCCCATAATACTTATTTTTTTTAAACATCTACTATATTGGGGCCTGAGAGATAACATGGAGGTAAGGTGTTTGCCTTGCATACAGACGGATGGTGGTTCAAATCCCGGCATCCCATATGGTCCCCTGAGCCTGCCAGGAGCGATTTCTGAGTGTAGAGCCAGGAGTAATCCCTGAGCACCGCTGGGTGTGATCCCAAAAACAAAAACAAAATCCAATATAAGAGAAAGCAATGCTTCAAAAATATAAACAGCTAGTTTATTGCTCTATTTCTTGCTTTGCTCATTTCAGAATATTTCCTATGCATCATAATCAAATTACTCAAGGAGTAGTCTATTCTATAAAAACATTTATATGCAGTCAGTGATTAAATATAAGGTACTTAATCTGCAACAATTTTTATAATCACAGAAAATTTTAAATAATGACTATCCCAAATATGATAATAGCTCATTGAAAGTGGATGATTGTTAAATGTGTAGGCATAAAATTATTGTTATCTCTGAAGGATTGTACTCTGGGTTACTTAACTTTTTTATATTATGAATAACAAGGTCATTATGTCACTTCTTTAATAAGAAGAACATTATCACACAATTAAGAAAATAAAATCATTAAGAAAATGAACTTATTTAAGTTATATCCTATAACAAAGTCACACAGTACAAAATTTTGCATAAAAATAAACATATATGGGGGCCGGGCGGTGGCGCTGGAGGTAAGGTGCCTGCCTTGCCTGCGCTAACCTAGGACAGACCGGGGTTCGATCCCCCGGTTCCCCATATGGTCCCTCGTGCCTGCCAGGAGCGACTTCTGAGCAAATAGCCAGGAGTAACCCCTGAGCGTCACCGGGTGTGGCCCAAAAACCAAAATATATATATAAATATATATATATTCAGCAATTAGTATATACATAATTTTGTTAGCAGAATGGCAAAAATAACAAACCTTATTTTTTAAAAATCTAGTGAACCGGGGCCTGGGAGATAGCATGGAGGTAAGGCGTTTGCCTTTCATGCAAAAGGTCATC
>PVKC010052254.1:0-10293 GCA_004027635.1 Crocidura indochinensis | reverse complement strand
TGCTCAGGGGTTACTCCTGGCTCCATGCTCAGAAATTGCTCCTGGCAGGCACGGGGGACCATATGGGGCACCGGGATTTGAACCGGTGACCTTTTGCATGAAAGGCAAACTCCTTACCTCCATGCTATCTCCCGGGCCCCTACCTGATGTTCTTATCTGGGAAACTGATGGTTCATAATGGCCTTTTTTTAATATAGAAAATGGAAAATTGATCTGCAGTTCTGAGTTTTCTTTTCAGTATATCTTGGGAACAATTAGTTCTCTCTCATCTGGCTCCATCTTCTTAGGACCAGATCAGACTTTGCTGTTTGTGAAGGTGGGAAGTGGGTAGGAAATCCCTGCTACACCCCACTAAGATGGGGATCGCACGATAAGATAATGAGAAGCATTGTCAAGGCTGTGGAGACATTAGAACTTTCATATACTGCTGGTACAAAATAAAATAGGTACAACCAGACTGGGAAACAGCAGCTTCTACAAGTATATAGAGTCAATTCTACTGAGCATTTATACTCCAGGGGTATGCCAGTGAGAACTGAACTTACATTCACAAAAGTCTTGCCCAGGAATACTCCTATAGTATTCTTCATAACAGCCAAGAAGTAAAAACAAACTAGATGAGTGGATAAAGAAAATAGGGATGATCTAAAATTGTATACAGAGTGCATTCAGTCATAAAAATGATCAAAGTATTGACTAAAGCTGCATAGGGCTGAAGCTTGAATACACTGTACTAAGTGAAACTCGCTGGTCATAAAGAAGCATACATCATGCCATTATACTTATATAAAGTAGAGCAAAGTCCAAGAAACAGAAAGTACAATGACTGCCATAGGTTAGAAAGAGGGGTAAATTGGAAATTGTCATTGATGAGCCAGAGTTTCTATTATTTTAAAATTTAAGGAATTCTGAATATTAGTGCTACAGTAATATCATCATACTTGGCACTACTATATATGTAAATATCAAGATAGTCTAATTTATGTTACTTATATTCAACAACAAATTTTTCAAACATTTTATATATAATTAACTGACAATATAGGCAGATCTATTCGGATCAAAGCAACATTAGTGGTTGCTTGGAGTTAGGGGGAGGAAAATGCTAATATACACAGGGTTTCTTTGAAAGATGATAAAATGATGGTGATTGAATGGTCTTGGGGATGCACCATAAAGATCACTCTCCCAGGAAAACATATGTTATAATTTTTATACAAGATGCCAGTAAGTAGTACAGTGGGTAAAGCACTTGACTGACACACGGTTGGGTCAGGTACAATTCTTGGCACCCCATTGCTAGGACTGAATTCTCAATAGACACGGGAGTAATCCCTCGGCACTGCCATACTTGACCAAAATGCACCCCAAATTTATATGAAGGAAATTAGAATTAAATATATATATGTCTATATAATCCCCAAATTAAAATAGAGCAGAAGGAAGGAAACAACTTTTGTAGAGAGAACATTTGTAAAAAACAATGCATCTGCCTGATGAGAAACGTCTCCTTGTCTTGCAGTTGCAGACAATAATATATCACAGTTATCTTGAGCCATCAGCTGGCTTCCAGGTGGAGATAAAATACTTCAGTAAGATTTTTTTTTTTGCTATTTTAGATGTGTCACAAAATTATAAGCTACAGTTGGTAGTTAGTCATAATGGTAAATATGTGACTCCTGCAAAGAAATAACTAAAAACACACACTAAGACTCTACTGGAATTACAGCCTGGTGGTTGTTGTATACCCGAAGTCTATGTCTTTCAAATAAGACCTACTTTATTCTCACTAATGACTCTGGATAGCAAAAATTTCTGTGGCCAACTAAGGGGATACAAAAGCAAATTCAATTTAACTGATGGATTTGTTATAAGTGCCTGAGAGCTTTTACGTTATAGTAATTATGGAACAAATTCCCACTGTCCTTCTGGGCAAGGAATTGACACAAGCTCTTCCAATGAAGAAAAGTGAAAACGGGATCCTTGATAATAAAATTGAGCTTTCAGCTCTGCAAGGGGCCCTAGGTACTGTGGCATGTTCATACTCTTCACCGGGTAACTAATTCTCACCAAAAGGTGCTTCTGACGCTCATTCCAGCAGGGGAGCCAGTTCTCAGACTCGTGTTGCAAAATTGACTTTTGCTTTGCTTTTTTTGGAGAAAAGTGATTATTGTTCTGGCACTGAAAGAAAGTGATGAAGGTAAATGCATATGGAGTGAAGTAAAAGTGCTCAAAGTACTGGCAAATTTAAGGAGATCCTGGGAAGAAATAATAAAACTCAGAAGACCACAACAAATATGGGATATAGGATATAATAAAAGTGGTATGCCACAGATTATGGGAAAGAATACTTAAACTAGCAGAAGGGATTGGGAGAATTGGTTCATTATATGCAGAAAATTACCTCATTATGTGCAGGTTTCCCTTAAGTAAGCTACACAAGGGTGGATTGATTTTAGGTGGTTTCCAAAAGAATTATGATAGAAAATATTGTAACATAAAAATGAAAATGTAAGAAATGTTGTCCTGGAGTATGAATGAACTTCTTAAATAAGACTTCCAAACAGGAGATGGGTAAAAATTAATTAATGCTACTACAGTGAAATAAGCATTTCTGTTTAATGAAGGACACCATGGGGGGTGGGGGAAAAGAATATACATTTGACTTTAGAGTGGGGAGGAAATCATAATATCTAAAACCAAGAAAAAATAGAGTTTTAAAATAAAAATCATAGAAAGCCGCTCAAAAATGGGCAAAGGATAAAGAAACAGGACACTTAGAAAAAGGAAATTCAGAAAGCAAATAAAACATTGAAGAAGATGTTTCAGCTCGTTAATCGATACTAATTGTGGCATCACTTGACATGTCTTGACTTGGAAGAATTAGAAGGCTAAAGATTACTAATTGTTTAAAAGCCAGGCACTGTGGGCTCCTCATGCTTTGCAGCGGAATTAGAGCTAGAGCTACCCCCATTTAGAAAGCAGACAAGTGCTACTCAATTTAGGAAGACAAAATAACCCAGCTTACATATGCTCGTTTTAAGGGTGTATGTGTTTTTGTGTGTGCAGATATGCTTGTATATATTTCAATTTGTATATTCGCGTTCACAGAAGCATTATTTATAATAGCCAAAAGTATAAATGACTTCTAAATACAGTCTATCAACTGATGAATGGGTAAACAAAATATTCTACATCCACAAAATGGCATATTATTTCACCACAAAAATTAAGCACTGATTCATAGAGTAGAACCTTGAAAGTATACTAAATGAAATCAGTCAGATACAAATAAATTAATACAGTGTAATTCAGTTTATTTAATCCTAGACTAGATTAGTCTACAGAAACACAATGTAACTATAATGGTGTCTAGATGCTAAGAGTGGGAGAATATCGAACTTGACTAATAACAGGTATGAAATTTGAGGAAGAAAATTCTGAGTTGTTATGGTATAACTTTCTGAGTATGTTAAAATGATTAAATTGCACACTTTATTTTATTTTGTCTTTCCTTCAAGTCCTGGGAACAGAAACTCAAAAATGCTTCATTCTTGGTCCTGTACTGGATTTTATTTATGTATTTCCTTGTTTTATAATAGTTATATTGTAGTATTGTTCCCATGTCATATTTACCCATCTTCCTGCCCTTAAGTAAGTAGATATTACGGCATATGAAATTTGAATCATGGAAACTGAAATTCAGGGAGCAGACTTGAGCTAGAGCCCCAGCATCACACAGCAGCACATTCCAGGCACTCGTAAGAGGGATCCCTGAGCACAGAGCTAGAAATAAGCCCTGAGCACAACTATATGCAGTTTAAAAACTAAAACAAATAGTAGAAAGAAAGAAATGTTAACCACTGGGGCCTGGGAGATAGCATGGAGGTAAGGCGTTTGCCTTTCATGCAAAAGGTCATCAGTTCTAATCCCGGTGCCCCATATGGCCCCCCGTGCCTGCCAGGAGGAGTAACCCCTGAGCACTGCTGGGTGTGACCCAAAAATAAAAAAAAAAAAGAAATGTTAACCACTACATCTTGGAGTGATTTACTCCGACACAATATGTAAGATGACACCCAGCAATTAACGCAAAACAAAGGCTTTCCCCCATTTTCCTCTTCCCCATAACCTCTTCCTTTGATATGTAAATGGATATTTTTGTCTCTTTCAACCTGACCCCAGTCCTGGCATTGAGGATTGGTTTGAATAAAGGAAGGGAATCCTGGCTGGTGGGCTCTGGCAGAGAGCACTAGACAAAAGGCCAAAGACGCCATATTTATCCTTTTCTGATCGGGTTGGTTAATTATTTCTTTTTTGTTTATTTGTTTTGTTTTGTTTTAGGACCACACCCGGTGACTCTCAGGGGGTTACTCCTGGCTAAGCGCTCAGAAATCGCTCCTAGCTCGGGGGACCATGTGGGACGCCGGGGATCAGCCGTGTACAAGGCAAACGCCCTATTGCTGTGCTATGGCTCAGGCCCTGTGGTTGATTATTTCTTCGCCTCTACCCTGCTTCTTCAGCCCCAGCTGCGTGGGGCTTAGAAATAGAGTGTCCGAGTGAGCTCACAACTCGTGTTTTTTTATTTTACAACAATAGAGCAATTAATGACTAGAAAAAGATCAAACTTGTTAAGATGCTCCTTTTCTGTCACCAGAACTTTTGAACTAAGCTTCCCTTATTGAATAAATCAAGTGCCTGGCTCCATAAATTTCTCCATGTGGTGAGATGTTTCTATAGTTCAAAACTCTCTGGACTTCCAAGTATACTCAGGGTAACACCATCAAATAAGTTTGTACTCTAGTTGAAGACCATACATGATTGGCTCTCTCTGTCCTTCTGAACTTCTCGGTAGACCTCTCTGGTCCAATCCCACTGGCATTCATGCTGATCATTGAATCAAACTTGTTACTTTCATTTTTATGGCTAAAATGCTCTTCTCCAAGACATGTCCATGACAAGAGTATCTCATTTTTTTTCAGGTCTTTTATCAGATGACAACCTCTTTAGAGAGACTTTTTGAAACAACAACTAAAGGCATGCTTCCATTCTTAATCTCTCTTCCTTTCTATTACTTTATGGTTTGTTATATAACTTTTCACATCACCAACACTGGCATGCACTTTCCATGGTATGAGTTCTGTTTGCTTCCTCTGGAAAGTAAGTTTCACAGTGGCAGGGAACTTGCTTGTTCCCTGATATATCTAAAGTGCCTAGAACAGTACTTGCTTAAATACAACCTGATTGGAAAAAGGGGCATTGAAAGGGATATTGGGTCACTTCCCAGAAAATTTAGTGATTTAAAGTAGAATTAGAACTTGCATTGAGAGAAGAGGAGAAGAGAAGAAATAGGCATTTGCAGTTCTAAACCACTCTGGAGTCCCCAGGAGTATCCAGGAGCAAGTCTGAGCATGTAGCATAGGCAGAAAGTTCTCAGATCTCTTAGCTGCAAAACTAGTTCCATAAAAAAGCATTTCAGAAAGCTACTCAGTACATTCAACTTGCTATGTACCTAAAAATATACTCATCAAGGGCAATTTTTCTAAGTTTTCTTTATTTGCATTTTGTCCTTTTATGCCCAATTACCATGCATAATTTCACTGCATGATTTAATTAATTGACAAAATGCAAAACTGCAAATTTTTATGTATAAATAATTAGTGGCACAGGCAAACACTTGTTACTTTAGAACAAACAGCTGGTAGTTAATTACCTATTTGTAGTCTAGCAACTTCTGGACTTGCTTTATATTCAAAGTAGATTACATTTTTCTTAATTAAAATTATCCTAAATGTAAAAGAAGAGTACATATAAGTGAAAGGTTATAATATGATTTTGTAAAACATGTAGAGGAAAACTATGTTGGATAAAATTTAATTATAACACTAATTAATGGACCATTGAGGATAGAAAAAAATAGATGAGATAGAGCTTAAGATTATTTATTGTTTCAGTAAAAACAGATTCTAGAAGGTTGAAAAAAAATCCACTGGGAAAATGCAAGAAAACATTCACAGGGGAAAAATGAACAGGAAAAATAAGTCACCTGAAATAGATTAATGTTCATTCAATGATTCTATATACTCTGGAGGCAAGAGGTCTAAAGAAGGAAGAATGGGAGCAAAGAAACTTAATCATGAACATTATTATAACCGTGGTGTTTAAAGTAGTTAATTAATTAAAAAGATAAAAAAGAAAACTGTGTGGCATATAATTTGGAAGTCTTCATCCCATAGTTCTGTAGTATGCTATTAATTTCTTTTCAGACTCGTTTTCTACCTTCTGCTTCCTAGTGCTTTCTTCCACCTCATCTGGGAGCTCCTCGATCTTCTCCTCAGCTGTTATTAATTTATATATATGATCAAGAGTTTTTAATTTTTACTTCCATGGAGATTTTTATTACCATGTTTTATTAATGCAGACAATTCAGAAGTACCTATAATTAATTTTAAACATAAAACCAATTTCCCTTTCTTAGAAAAGCACACTTTTGGGTGGTTTGGACAGATCCAGTGGTGATCAGGGTTTACTTTTGGCTCTGTGCTCAGGGATCATATTTGGCAGTGCTTAGGGGACTAAATAGGATTCCAGGGATCGAACCTTTGTCAACCACATACAAGGCAAGTGTCCACTTACTGTGCTATTGCTCTGGTCCCATAAAACACACTTTTATACTTCTATAGACCTATTCCTATTTGACCCTTAAATTTTTCTTCATTCTCTTCACTCTTAATTATTTTACATTTTTAAGATTTATCTACTTGATAGAAATAGTAAAATGTATTACAGTTATTCATAACACTTTCTTAAATTTACAAATCTATAAAAATGATATATTTTTATTAAAGCTTGCTTTATCAATTTATCATTGATTTACTATTTTATGTAATTTTAGTAGTTTAAATTTATTTACTATATGTTTGCAGGTGTCACCATTTCCATAATTGAAAAGTAAAGAGATCTATCTCAAATATGAGATTAAGAGAAGAAACATAGTAAGAGAACAAAAAGTAGTCAGTCATCAAAATTGAAGATTTTGTCCTAGAACTGAGCAAACAGGGATAGTGTGGGAGGGGACTTGAGAAGAAGCAGGCTCTCTGATGATGGCTGTGGTGTTGGAATGATATATTCAGGCATGCAAAGTGTGAGCAACAATATTGTGAATCCTAGAACTTAAAATGGTTAAAATAATTTGAAGAGAAACTGGGGACATTGGTGGCAGGGAATGTCCACAGGTGAAGGGTGTTGGACTCTGTAAGAATGAAACCCAATCATGAACAACTTTGTAACTATGGTGTTTAAATAAATAAATTTACAATGTTAGGAAATGAACGACAGAAATAATACAGAATTTGGAAGTCCTGAGTGTGCACTATTAGGGAAAACATTTTGCTTCTTAGGTTACAGATAAAAATTGAATGACTCATTCCGCTAACAAGCAGACAGTCCTGGTAAACAACATGGTGAACAGCGAGGCACAACCTTTGGTACAGTCATTTTCCTAATCATAATCGCTGAAGGAAGGAAAAGACTTAGACATAAGGTTACTCATTACTGATTGATACACTATGTCAAACCTTCCAGGAACTGTAAAATGAACTTTGCAATATCAAATGATGGAGTTATGATAAATAGCAAAAAATAAAAGGGCTGCCTCAATCACTATCATGTTTAGGGCGTTTTTAGAAAGCAGTTAAATGCCCATTAAAAATGTCATTCCTCACACTGAATCATCTACACTGACATGAGAGGAGCAAGATTTAATGAGCATGTGGATTAGCAACCAGACGTAGTTTTCGCAATTTTTTTTTTGCTGTTGTGGTGACCTTACTGCTAATGGTCAATAAACTTCCTAATTCACATTAATTCAACTCTATGATTTCAAATTAATGTAACTTAATTTTACCAAATATTTTCATTTTTAGACTAGCACACACATGAGTATTATACATCTTGCTACATTTAGATAAGTAATATATTTGGGGCATAAAGTTCATAATTGATGAGTCTAAACTTAAAACTTTATATTAAAACATATGTATTAACCGGAAAGCAAACCCTATATCCCTAACCATCAATTCAGTTTCCTTGTATTTAATAGATATTTGTAAATTTCCATCCTTTTCTTCTCTGCTAATTTATTCCTAACCACAGAAGCTGAACTATACCTTTAATTGACAATTTAATTTTGTTCTATAAATATATATTGTCTCTATACAAAGCAACATATTTTATCAAAAGCATTGAAGATTTTCATCCAAAGCATTTTAGCAGCAATATTTCTGAGCTATTTCCTCAGAAAAACACAGAGCTTGTTTGTTAACAGTAGAATAACCACTTCACATACAATAGTGTGTAGGTGGGGGTAATTAACATTTACATATTAATCAAATGAAATACATCATTCTACAACTACTTTTCCATAAGTTTCTAGTCAAAGAAGTTATTTTGTTTTAACGGGAAGGAGTCTACTTTGTCCTGATGCTTAATATACCTAGTTCTTTTTGTTTCCATATGTTTTTTATTTCTTTTAAATTATACTCCAATTATAGGGCCTGAGAGATAGCTCAACGGTAAGGTGTTTGTGTTGCATGCTGCTGACCCAAGACAGACCTGGGTTTGATCCCTGGTGTCTCATATGGTTCCCCAAGCCAGGAGCAATTTCTGAGCACATAGCCAGGAGTAACCCCTGAGCGTCACCTTGTGTGGCCCAAAAACCAAAAAAAAAAATTATACTCCAATTTTACTTTCTTAATTATAACCTCTACCCAATTTGTCTAGAACTGATATTTTACTCTCCTCCCACCGCTCTTAATATGGATCCTCTGTCATTCAGATATCGAATTATCTTTCAATGTATTATTATTATAAACATTCTCCAAGAGGACTTCTCTAGTTTGATGGCAATTTGTTTAAAAAAGAAGGGATCCAGAGTTTCCTACCTTTGGGCATGCCATGAGAACATAAAGAGTAAATGTAGATGGATTGCATTATAACCCTGCATTATAATTTGCCCATAAAGTGCAAGCAATTGACACATACATTAATTCCTTACAATCCTTGAAAAGCTATAATCAGTCATTCAAAACTACATCCCAGACCTGGAAATCCTAACAAAGACTGGGAGCTGTTTGGAAACATTAGAAGTTGAGTTTAAAGGCTACTTTCAAAGGGAACTATCCTTAATCTATAAAACATAAAAATGTTTACAGCAATACACACAAAGGTTACCCGAAGCCTTTATCCAGGAAAAGATAGGAATGATAAGAAAACAGGATGCTGCCCATTTGGAAATGGATGACTCTTTTTAAAAATAATATTAAATCACAGTGAGATACGGATTAAAAAAAGTTGATAGTTGAGTTTCAACACCAGTGCTCATTTCCTGCCACTAATTTCACCAGTTACTCTCCAGTCTTCCACTTCCCAGCCTGCCTCCATGGCTCACACTTTTTCCTCTTTCTTTTTTTCTCTTTTTTCCTTTTAGGTACTGTGGTTTTCAATACTATTACTGAAGGGGTACCATGCATATCACTTTACTTCCTTTCAGCACCCAGTGCTTGTCTATAGTGATCAGGAAATGGATGACTCTTAATTTATTTAGGATTAGAGACTGAGACTCAGTTCTGTCCTGCTCCTTCCCTCTCAGACTTGTTTATATGTACATGTTCCTCTATAAAGTCACCCTATCAATCGGAAACTTCAGGGTTTTATTGACTTGAGTTACCATAAATTCAGAATTTCTAATCTAAGACTATAATTTTCCACTCTATGTATAAAACTTATGACTGAAACCAACCAAAAATATCTTGGGAGATTGACTTCATTTTCTCTCCTGAAGATAAATGACCTGCCTAATGTCAGTCCCAGTGAAAGAATTCAGAGTCAGGAAGAAAACTTTACAAATCCTTAAAAGTATCCCCTGTTTATATTATAATTTTGAATACTCAACAATTCTTTCAACTCTGTTCAATACCTTAGCCAGAATGTTTCCATATTGAAAGTATTAAGTGAAATAGGTCCTGGCTGAAACATACAAACAAGTTTCAGTTATCTCATAACTAAGAACATGAGTCACCTGGTCTGGCAAATAATCTATTAACTTTTTGCATTTACAGGGCAAGTTGAAAAGAGTTAAATATGCAATTATGGTTTTCACTACCTGTTGAAAAATTTACTCTTCCTCAATTTCATGGAGGTATTTGGGGTAATAGAAGCTTGTAGTCAGATATTTTTAGCTTTTCGGGGTTCCAACAGTAAAAGAAATTGCAAAATAGTCTACAAGGGAGAAAAAAT
>PVKC010052253.1:0-10303 GCA_004027635.1 Crocidura indochinensis | reverse complement strand
GAGAGAGAGAGAGAGAGAGAGAGAGAGAGAGAGAGAGAGAGAAAGGATGGAAGAAGAGAGAAGAGAGGTGTGCATGATTATAGGTGAATGGAGAAACACTATTTTCTGGATTCCTGGGACAACTGTTGCAGACTAGAAAGGCAGGGCCAGGCCCACAGGGCCTTGCTAACTTTTTCCGCCTCCTCCCCACGACGCCCCCCACTTCACCCTACCTCTGCTCCCCGGCCTCGGTTTCCCTCTGCCGGCGGCGGCGGCGGCTGGGGCGGGCGCGGGGCGGGCCCTGGAGTCCAGCCCTCCCCAGGAGGCGGGAGGCTGCGCCGCCCGGTCCAGGTGAGATCCAGACCGGAGCTCGGAGCCTGCGGGAGCCCCGGCCAGGTGAGTGGGGCGCAGGGATGCGGCGCGGGAAGCCGCTGCTGGGCTGACCCCGGGCTGAGGGACATTCGCTCCAGTCCGCCCCCGCAGGACCCGTAATCCCAGGGGATCCCTAGTGCCTTGCAGCGCGTTCCTTTCACCGAACGCCGTTTCGGAGTCCACAGCCGCGGTTATTGAGACCGCAGCGAAGTTGAAGAAGGTTTCTGGGCCCTATCCATCTCCAGGAGACGGTGGTGTTTGGAGACCCCCGCCCCGACAACCCCCGGAGTCGGCCCTCTTGAACCGATCGTCCCTTTTCCAGCCACTTCTAATGTCCAGCTTGGCCGCCAGCTGCAGTCCAACGCCTTCCCTGCTTTGCAGAAAGCTTTGGCACCTGGGTGTGGGTCGGGGAAACAAGGGGCGCTGGGTCTATTGACAGCCTCACAGAGAGATTGGAGGAACTTGCCCAGGGGTCACCCAGAAAGGGGACAGGAGCAGAGTCCCGGACAGGCTGCCAAGGGCTTCACTCTGGACTGCACCCTCCCTCCTTCTTTGCCTCTGTGATGGCTCTGGTCTGGGGTGTCCCCACACCCAGTCCATGGTTCAACCCCTCCAAAAAATTCTAACCAGTACTTGTGCCAGACTGTCCCTCAGAATTCTGGAGAGGGTGCCAGCGATGGAGGGAAAGAGAGGGCTGCCCAGGTGGTCAGCATCCTTGTCCCCCACTACACCCCCCAAATCGGCCTTGGGCCCTAGCATGCAGGCCTTGTTTTTGTTGCTGGTTTTTGTTCTTTGCTATTTTTTGGTTCTGTTTTTCATTTTGATTTTGCAGCTGAGAGGCTGATCCTAAAGGGCGAAGGACAGTGGCAGGCAAGAATGGGTGGCCTGATCCTGACCTTGCTGGCCTGTGGCTTCAAAAGAGCAGAGGAGGGGGTCGGAGAGATAGCAAGGAGGTAGTGTATTTGCCTTTCATGCAGAAGATCATTGGTTCGTATCCCAGCATCTCATATGGTCTCCGGAGTCTGCCAGGCGCGATTTCTGAGCCTGGAGTCAGGAGTAGCCCCCTGAGTGCTGTCGGGTGTGAACCCCCCCCCCCATCCAAATAAAAGAGCAGAGGAGGGAGGCAGTGATGGGCAGTCCCCCAGGAGGGGCTGACAGTATTGGGCAAAACTTGGAGCACCAGCCACCTGCACTTCCGGAGTGGGGGGCTACTGGGAGAATCAGAGGCTGTGGAAGTCGGGATTTGAGGGAAACCACACAGGGAATGGTGCAATGTGAGCCTCCGAGGGTACAGAGTTCTGCTGGACAAGCCCCCTGTGCATTTCCCTTCATATTCCTCTCCTTACTCATGCTCCTCCTCTGCCTCCAGGAAGCCCTCCTACCTCCCCAAACTTTAGCTCCCTAAACCTCAACTCCCCAGCTGTTTCTGGGGGTTGGGGGGGTTGGGGAGAGGGGAATTGCAGAGGGACTGGGGCAGCATAGAAACTGGTCAGGAAGTTGGGAATGTTTGTTGCAAATCTCAGCCAGACACTGTGATTTTGAGCCTTGGTTTCTTTCCCTAACTATAAAATTCAGGGCTTGGTTGTCTGGGGTCCAGATTTCCTTGTAATTCTTGGATTTTGGAGAAGGGAAAATTTTCTGGGAATTCAACCTATCTGTGCTCAGAGTTCTAGTCAGCCCTGACAGTTCTAGACAGCCCATGACAGAGAGGCAGTTCAGGTAATGGATCTTTTTTTTTTTTTTTTTAATGGAAGGTTTATTGGAAAGTAAAAGGGGAAAAAAATAACTCCAGGACTGAAGAGTTTGGCCAGTAAGGTGCTTGCTTGCCTTGCATACAGATGGCCCCAGTTTGATTCTTGACATCCCATATAGTCCCATCCAGGAGCAATCCCAGAAAACAAAGTCAGGAGTAAATAAGAGCTGAGCACAGATGAGTGCAGCATCCTGCTTCCACCAAATTAATAGCAGTAATAAGGCCGGAGATAGAGCACAGCAGAAGGGAGTTTGCCAATAGACCCAGGTTTAATTCTGGTATCCCACATGGTCCCCCAAGCCTGCCAGGAGTGATTTCTGAGCACAGAACCAGGAGTAACCCCTGAGCACCACTGGGTGTGACCCCAAAACAAACATACATAAAATAGTAATAATAATAAACGAACCGAATTCAAAATCAGCTGCATTAAGGATCTGGATACATTTCTGGCAAGTTTCTGGCAGTGCTCTTCGGGGTTGCGTGTTTCAGAAAAAAGGTGAGCAGAAAAGTTTTGAGGACTGTTTTGGATTCTCCTGTCCTCTCCTTTCTCGCAGGTGGATGGACGGTCCATATGGCTCCATAGAGGATGAAGCCATCCCCAGCTAGCCCCTCAGCAGAGGCCTGCAAAGCTGCAGGACAGGGAGAGAAAAGCTGTCCCATGTGTCAGGCCTGTGGAGACAGTGCGGGCCCAGGCCCCAAGCCAGCACCTGGGCCAGGACCTGGGTTAGCTTCAGGTTCTGGATCGGGACCTGGGGGTGTGTCTAGTTCCAGGCCTGATTCTGGTGCTATGTCTGCACCTGGGCCAAAGCCTACCACAGTTCCGGGGCCTGGGCCAAAGCAGGGTACCATTCTGGCACCCGAACTCCGCTCTAGCACCGTGACTGGGTCTAGCCCTGGGCCTGCTGCTATGTCTCCAAAACCTGCACCAGGTCAGGGACCTACATCAGGAGCTGGGTCCACACCTGAGCCAAAAACTGCGCCAGTACCCCGGCCAGGGGTAGGGAGTGGACCTAGCCGGGACTCTGGGACTGGACCCAAAACCAGCGAACCAACAGCAGCCTCAACACCAGCACCGCAGCAGAAGGCTCAGACCACGCCTACACAAGTCCCTCGGCAAAAGGTTCTGGTGACTGGAGGAGGAGGCTACCTAGGCTTTAGCCTGGGGTCCACCCTGGCCAGGAGTGGTGTTTCTGTCATCCTGCTTGACCTCCGCAGACCCCAGTGGGAGCTGTGTCCAGGGACTGAGTTCATCCAGGTGATGTGAAAGGGTCTTCCATTCATCTAGGCTGGTGGGAGAGGCAGGAGGGTCTGGGGTTAACCAAGTTGCACAGTATTGAAGAATCAGATAGTTTTAAGACCTTCTCTGGGCCTGTTGCCTCTGTCTGGGCATCTAAGACTCCCCTCTCTGAACCTTATCCATTGTGAGGGGACACTAATAGCATGTGCCCCACAATGGTCTCTGAGAGGGCACAATGAGATAAGCCACTGAAAACCATAAATAGGGGCTGGAGAGATAGCACAACGATAGGGCATTTGCCTCGAATTCAGCCGATTCAAGATGGATGGTGGTTCAAATCCCGGCATCCCATATGGTCCCCGAGCCTGCCAGGAGCGATTTCTGAGCACAGAGCCAGGAGTAGCCCCTGAGCACCATTGGGTGTGACCTCCCCACCCCTAAAAAGAAAGAAAGTCATGAGCAGGGCCCTGACTTAGTCTCAGACAGGAAGCCAGGGATGATAATGATGATGACACTGGTGATGGTCATAATAATAGTTGTAATGGTAATGATGGTCATGGGAGGGATACGTGAAGTGATGATGTTGGAAATAAAATGGTTATGATGATGATGATGACATCCTATAGGATTATATACAGTTGTTAAGTCATTAAAGATATGGTTAGGTTTAGAGAAATGGATTGGTTATTAGGCAGTTTTTGTGTGTGTGAGCACCATAAAGTATAACCATACAAACCTAGATGGGACAACCTGCTGAACCTGTACTGTTTCACCCAGCTTACTGGGAAAACAGTCAACTATGCAGTCCAAGGTTGTCCTCATTAACAGAGTCATGATTAGAGCTAGAGCAATAGCACAGAGGTAGGGCATTTGCCTTGGACACAGCCGATCTAAGTTCAATTCCTGACATTCCTTTTTTTTGGAGGGGGAGGTTTTGGTTTTTGGGTCATACCCGGCTGCACTCAGGGGTTACTCCTGGCTCTATGCTCAGAAATCACTCCTGGCAGGCTCGGGGGACCAAATGGGATGCCGAGATTCGAACCACTGTCCTTCTTGCATGAAAGGCAAACGCCTTACTTCCATGCTATCTCTCCAACCCCTAATTCCTGACATTCCATATGGTCTGCCAAGCACTGCCAGGAGTAATTCCTTAGTGCAGAGCCAGGAGTAAGCCCTGAGCATCACTGAGTGTGGATGAGAGAGGGATGAGAGAAGGAGAGGAGAGGAGAGAGAGAGAGAGAGAGAGAGAGAGAGAGAGAGAGAGAGAGAATAAGAGAGTCATGATTGCAGTCAGACCTGTCTTCACTCTCTTCACTCTATGATGCTCCATGCATGTAGAGCAGGAACCAATTTAGGGACACGGCAAGGTACAGGGTTTTGTCTCTGTCTGCTTAGGACTCAGATTCATGAGCTGCCTCTGCCTATTTCAGGCTGATGTGCGGGATGAAGCAGCCCTGCACCGTGTCCTGGAAGGGGTGGACTGTGTCTTCCATGTGGCGTCCTATGGCATGTCCGGTGCTGAGAAGGTAAGTTTTTTCATATAAGATCTGAGTCTATAATACCCTGGGGGAAGGGGAGAGAGTGTCAGCTCTTGACTCTGCCAACTACAGCACACCTTTATAAGTGCTTTTCATTGACTCCAGATAGGAAAAGGCTTGTGTTTGTTCCACAAGCTCCTCAGAGATAAAGTGGCAGGATCCCACATATACCTAATTGGACTTAGAAGTCACACCTCTTTGTGTATTTTTTTTTTTTTTGGTTTTTGGGTCACACCTGGCAGTGCTCAGGGGTTACTCCTGGCTTTATGCTCAGAAATCGCCCCTGACATGCACAGGGAACCATATGGGATGCCAGGATTCTAACCACCGTCCTTCTGCCTGGAAGGCAGATGCCTTACCTCCAGGCTATCTCTCTGGCCACCTCTTTGTGTATTTACAGCAGTGTTTTAAATGGCAAAATCCCTAAAATAAGTGATTCCCTTCAAAATCAGGACTATCTAAATAAATTATGATGAAGGTGCACAGAAAACTTCAAATGAATGAGCAATTGCAGGATAATTTTTCTGGTGCAAGAGCAGTGTTTGGTATCCTGGATTATTATTGTCACTATTAATTAAAGGTAGGGCAGGGCCCAGGAGTAGACTGGGTATGTGACTAGCATGTGTCCTGAGTTTGCAACCTCTGGCACCACCGGCCCCCAGAGTACTTCTGGGTTAAGACCTCATTAAGGAAAAAAAAAAAGGATAGAAAGGAGCGGGGAGATAATATAGTGGCCTAGTGTGTGCTCAACCAAGGTTCAGTCCTGGCACAACAAGGTCCCCCAAGCATCACCTTGCGCAGCACGGAAGTCCGAAGTACTCCAAAGATGGCCCAAATGTTCTCAGCACTTCAGACCCTTGCACTGAACCAATGGCCCAGCTAACCAAGGATCAAAAGAATCGCTCCAGATCTCCAGAGCACTGCTTGAGAAGACTCCCTTTAAAAAAAAAAAGTGGAAATGGTACCAATATTTTCATGCATACATATGTGCTGACATAGATTACCTTGAAAAATATGTAAAATTGATCATGAATAGGGGGTGTGAGGGAAGACTTTGGATCAAAACCATTTGCCCCTATTTCCCTGTTGGAATTGCTTTTAATTGACCATCATCCTATTAGCACATTGCCAACAGGGGCCAGAGAAATAGTCAAGTGGGTAAAGCACTTTCTTTGCACTCTGGCATTCCAGATGGGTTCCCAAGTCATGCTAGGAGCTTGAACACAGAGCCAGGAAGAAGCTCTGAACACTGCCAGGTGTAGCCCAAATATAATCCACACTGAACCCAGCACTACAATTTGGCTTAAGTAAATCACATTCAAATGTGGGCCAGGGATAATATACACTAGCATCAAAACGTTAAAGACAAATGTGGGGCCAGAGCAATAGTATAGTGGGTACTGTACTATTAGCCTTCCACATTGCTAACCCAGATTTGATCCCCAGCACCACACATGAGTCCCAGAGCCTCACCAGGAGTGATCCCTGAGCACAGAGTCAAGAGAAAGCCCTGAGCAACAACAGTGTGCCCCCCCAAAATAAGACACAAAATAAAAATAAGTGGCCAGAGCGGTGGTGCAAAAGGTAAGGTGTCTGCCTTGCCCACACGGTTTGATCCCCCAGCATCCCATATGGTCCCCCAAGCCAGGAGTGATTTCTGAGCCCATAGCCAGGAGTAACTCCTGAACATCACTGGGTGTGGCCCCCAAACTAAAAATAAAGATAAATGCAATAAGAAAAAGTACAGTTGGGGGCCAGAGAGATAGTACAGGGTTTAGAGCTCTTACTTGCATGTAGCCAACTCTGGTTTGATTCCAACATCACAATGGTCCCTTAAGAGTCAGCAGCTGTAGCCTGAAGGCCCACTGCACCTCTAAAATGACCCAGGCAATCCTTGGCATTACCTAGCCTGAGCAGTACCACATCCCTGAACCCTGCTCTGAACTAGCCCCTCGCTGGTTGAGAAACACCAGAAAGGGCCCACAGGACTGCATTGCAAAGCTTGGAATTCCTCCAAAAAATAGAATAATAGAATAAATAACCTGAATAAATAAAATTGAAAAGTCAACATATATCCCTGCCTTATATGAGGCGAGCGAGCCTGGATTCAATCCCGTATGATCTCTAAGCACTGCCAGGAATGATTCCTCAGTGGGGAGCCTGCATAAGCCCTGAGCATTGCCAGGTGTAGTCCAGAAACAAAAACAAAGAAATTACTTCAAGAGGAATATTCCGGGGCTGGGACTTCTAGAAGCTACTAAGTTTATCTTTCCCAGCTATATCAGCAACAAACAGGCCTGGTCTAAATTATTATGGTTCTTGTTACTGAGCCACATCCTTTTGGTGTTTGGTGAGGGACTGAATCCAGGACTGATACCTGTTAAGTTTGCATCCAACTTGATGCTGTCATGTGTGATAATTTGCTAATTAAAAACAAACAAACAACATCAAGGCATAAAAGAGTTTTTTTTTAAATAAACTAAATTGCCTGCTATGTGTGATACAAAGGTCACCTAGTTCCTGGCACTCAGTCTCTTTCCCTGTGGCTGTATTCATTTTCCACACCTCTCTCAGCTTGTTAGGGGAATTGTTGGGTCCCGCCCTCAAATGAGGGCATTAGGCACTATGCCATGGCCTCTAAGTGGGGGGTTCCCCTTCATCCAGCCAACCATCTGCAGTTTCTGCTCTCCCTTTACAGACCAGGGAGCTAAATCAATCAGATAGCTGTGGGGTCTCCCTGTTAGTGCAGAGTTGGCACTGGTGTTTCAGGACCTGTGAACTAGCCATTCAGCACACCTCAAACTCAGCCTCAACAACAGGTATGAGGTGGTGCTGTGACCTTTGAACTGTCATCCCACCACCTTGCTCTTGTCTTCTAGTTGCAGAAAGAAAAGATTGAATCTATAAATGTTGGTGGCACCAAACTAGTGATCGATGGTAGGGGCTCCAAGCGGGATGTGACTTGCTGTGTGTTTTTGGTTTTCACAAGCTGGACTGAATAGGGGAGTGGGAGGGGATGCGTGGGTGAGAGCCTTGGACAATGTCTCCTGTCCAGCCTCTGCATGGAGTGGCTCAGCGTGTCTGGGGACTCTGAGAGCAGTGAGTATAGAGGTGGGGGATCTGAAAAACTGTTGAAGACCCCAAATGCCTTCTGAGCACATCCTGGACCCTGTGTTTCTCGGATTCTAAGTGAGCATTGCTGGCAAGCTTTGAACAGCCGCTGAGAAGAGTGAACCCTGTGACCACAGGGGACCCTTTTACCCATAAGGAACTGCGCTGCTCAGGGGTTCCATGGTCAAATTGGGATGAGAGACTGAGTCAAGATCAGAGGATTCAGGGTCAGAACAAGAGCACAACGGGTAGGACGCTTGCCTTGCACACAACTGAGCCAGGATTGCTCCCCAGCATCTCATGGTGCCCAAGCCTACTAGGAATGATTCCTGAGCACAGAGCCAGGAGTAACCCCTTAGCAGCACCCAAAACAAAACAAAAACAAGCAAATAAACAAGATCATGGAATTCACTTGAACAGGCACCTTGGGACCTCCTCAGCCAGCAGCCTGCTCACGGTGATCCCATATGTGTTCTCATGTGTGCCTGTGTGTGGCGTGTTGTGTTGGCATGTTGTGTGTGCCTTGCCTTGCATGCTGTGTGGACACAAATGCAGACGTGTGCACTATCTTGCAGTTTGTGTCCGCCGCCAGGTTCCAAGGCTTGTCTACACCAGCACAGTCAATGTGGCGTTCGGCGGGAAGCCCATCGAGCAGGGCAATGAAGACTCGGTGCCGTATTTCCCACTGGAGCAGGTAGTGCTGCCAGGAGAGGGACAGGGTGGACGCCCCCAGGGGGACACAACTCAGGAAGCTCCCGGGGCCACCCCAGAACTGGAGAGCAGGAGCCTCTGCTCTGTTGGGGCAGCAACAACACTTTGCTTTGTGTGGTTTCGGGCCACACCTGGTGTTGCCCAGGAGGTATTCCTAGCTCTGTACTCAGGGATCACTCCTGGTGGAGCAAAGGGGATCATATGGGGTCCAAGTCCCAAACCTAGATTAGCTATGTGCAAAGCAAGCACCCTTCCTGCCATACTATCACTTGGACCCAGAAGGGCCATGTTTCACCCAACCAGCTTCATCATCATGACCTGCCCACACCGTCTCAGTGGGTGTAGTGGGCAGGAGAGGAAATGAATGTGGGCCCTGAAAAGCCGTATCTTTGCTCCTTAACTAGCTGCCCCTTTGCTTGCTGGTGTACACCCCTGAGTTTTGGGCTCCTGGGTGCTGCCTCTGCTCTAATGCTCTGGGGCTTATGCCCAGAAGAACGGTGGGGATTGGGGGGCCCCTGCAGTCATGGAGTCCCGAGAATTCTGAAGCAAAGGGGCAGTGTGTACAGGCAGAAAGACTCGAGCCCCTGACCCTGAGCAGGCCCTTTCCCTGTTCCACAGCACATGGACCACTACTCCCGCACCAAAGCCATTGCTGACCAATTGATCCTCATGGCCAACGGAACGCCGCTTCCAGGTGAGTCTCCCGTGACATCCCAAAGTGTCAGTCTCCCCATTAGCTGCCTTCAGAGGACACTTCCTGACCACCCGCAGATCCTGGTCTTTAGCCACAGGTCTTCACCCCTCTAGGGGCCTGGTCCAGGAGGGTGAGAGGCCTTCCTTACTCAAAGAGGGGAGGAAAAGAGGGTCTTCAAGTCTGCTCTTAGGTCTCTTTGTTGGGGGGCTCCATTTGCAGTGCACAGGGTGTTCTCCCAACTTCATGCAGGGGTTGTTCCTGCTTGTTCTCAGGACTATGCAGTGTTGGGGATGAACTGACACTTACCACAGAAAAAGGCTACACCAAGGCTGGAGTGATAGCACAGTGGGTGGGGAGTTTGCCTTGCATGCAACCACTTGAATCTGATCCCTGGCATCCCATAGGGTCTGCTGAGCACCACCAGGAGTGATTTCTGAGCCCAGAGCCAGGAGTAACCTCTGAGCACCACAATGTGTAACCTAAAAACGAAATAAACCCCCCCCCAAAAAACTGCACTGAGCCCAGTGGACAACCCCTCCAGCCTCCACTCTTGCCCTTGGAGTGACTCTGGGGGTGCTTTTTTTTTTTAATAAATTATTTAATTGAATCACTGTGAGCTACACTGTTACAAAGCTGTTTACGATCTAGCTGTTTTCATGGAAGAATATGTAGAATCAGGAAGAACTAAAATCAGGAAAAATTAGAAAGGATCAATCAGGGGAGTGACCCAAAAGCTTCTCTGCTAGTAACTATCGGAAAAAGCAGCCTTGCTTGGGCCCCAGCAATAGCACAGTGGGGAGTGCATTTGTCTTGCATGCAGCTGACCTGAGTTCGATCCCCGGCATCCCATATGATTGTCCCAGCACTGTCAGAAGGGATTCCTGAATGCAGAGCTAGATGTAACCTCT
>PVKC010052252.1:0-10344 GCA_004027635.1 Crocidura indochinensis | reverse complement strand
TGTAACCCCACCCTGGATTTAGGTTAATCTACCTGAGACCCACCTATTGATGGGAGGAGTCTTGGGCGGATATGACCTGTAACTTTACCTGCAGACCCGACCCAGTTCATGGGAGGGGTCTGGGAAAGGTACTTAAGGGCTCTAACCCAGAGGAGAGGGGCTCTTTGGTCTTTGGTCTTTTGCCAGCTTGGAGGTCAGAGGAAAGATGACTGAAAGAAGTTAAGATGCAGGGCTAGCTAAGAATGGCTGAATGCTTAATTGGTTATGATGTATGCCACACATGTAGTGGCTAGGATGAATAAAGCTGTTACTTCCTGAAGCCTGCATGTGAGTGCGATTTCTACCTGTCGCTTTCCTGGACCCCAAACCCATCGATTAATGGAGGATGGAGCCACGTGGCCTGGGAAAGCAGGCAGAGGCCTCCATCTCCATCCATCTCCATCCAGCTTCATCTTTATTTATTTAATACAACACTAAGAATTTCAAGACATTGACTGCTGAGCATTAAACCCAGTCTGGACCCTTCTAACTGTAGAGCTCTGTGGTCTGCACAGGCTGCACACCCACAAAATTGGCCTTGACTGCAGACATGTGGCCAGGACTAAACGTAGGTCTCACACATATAAGGCATGAGTTCTACTACTTAGCGATTCTCAGATAAATATATTGGGAGGGCAGCACCACTAGGTCTGAGTAATACCTCGCCAGAGGTATTAGGTCATTCATAGTCCTAGGAAACCTCTCCCACAGCTCTGCCGGTAGCCACTATTACAATAAAAGCACAGGTATAGGGGCCCGGGAGATAGCATGGAGGTAAGGCGTTTGCCTTTCATGCAAAAGGTCATCGGTTCTAATCCCGGAGCCCCATATGGTCCCCCGTGCCTGCCAGGAGCAATTTCTGAGCATGGAGCCAGGAGTAACTCCTGAGCACTGCCGGGTGTGACCCAAAAACCAAAAAAAAAAAAAAAAAAAAGCACAGGTATGAAGCTGAGAGTCTGAGTCCTGAAATGGCCCTACAAACTAAATACAATGCCCACATCTCTGCCATGTGAGACCCCTAGATTCACAACAATGCATCAGTCATCTTTGGCACATTGCAATGAGTATGTATGACTCCTATTTACTGCAACCACAACAAAGGCAAAGTAAAGGAAGGCAATATAATGGCAGCTACAAGAGTCAATCCAAAGCATTCGATGGGGGACTGTGGGCTATAATATTACAATGGGTTCTTTCTCCTCAAAACTAGAGTCTGTTTGGTGAAACAACAAACCTTTATACATACCTGCAAGCAGAACCCAGGCTTCGGGTCCAACTGCCTTCCCTACCATGCCTCTATATATTTTATTTGTACTTACATAAACCTTAAAACAAATCTGCAGATTCTAAAGAGATGGGTCCAGGCTCTTGAATCTCTGCCTGCCTCACCTACATGGTCAGAGCACACAAGTAATGACAAGGGCGAGACACGCATGGGTGAGTGGTCAATTCAGTTCTGCTGATCAGCCCTGGGAACACTGCCCATCTTGTTAGTTACTTCATGGCAACTGTCCCTGGAGGTCAAAGGAGATAAAACCCACTTTTCTCAGCAAGCACTTTAATGCTAGGTAGATTCCAAACTGCCACTCTATCACCAAACAGAGAGATCTTCACCATGAAAGAATGCTGACCTCAGCTGGCCTGTTCATAGTCTAATTTCCGAACATGCAGTTTACAGGAATTTTCACCCTGATGCATGTGGGAGGGAGGCAGTTAATTTGTCTTGTTGATCATCTTTTACATGCATCGTGCAAAGAATAAGTCTCAAAAATAATAGTTTTGAATGCAAGGCATTGAAATATATTACCCTAGGTTCCTTCCAAGGGTTTGATAGGAGAGAAACCTTAGGAGGCTGAGATCTCTGGGTTGAGCACAGCCTTCTGCTTTCACCCTTATCTTGGCTGACAAACAGCTCATCATACTTCACTTAAAACTGAACTAAAGGTAATGGTCAAAGATTCAATCAGGAGCAACTTTCTCTTGACTTATTTTTAGGCGGCATCCTTTCAATATACCATTAAAACAGGAGCATTCTAAACTGAAGCCTGAAGACTTCTGCATAAGAATTAACTCTACAACTTTATCAAACTATAGTGTTTAATGTTTGTTTTTCATTTATTAAGGTTTGCAGTCTTTGTTTTTATAAAAATGTCTTCATTTATATAGACCTAAAAACATTTACCCATGTGTCTGTATGATGGATGATTAAAAAAATTGTGGCCCATACATACAATGGCATATTCTTCAGCCTTAACAAGAAAGTCTCCTGAGTGCCCAATGTTGAAGCCTTAAGCCTTAAGTGATGTAATCTCAAGGGGAGATGGATGCTTTGGCAGGAGTTAAGCTGAGATTAGTCAAGAAAGTGGAGTCAGTGACTCTGATGGGCTCAATGGGCTCTAAGGAAGAGGCCAGAGCTTTCTTACTCTGCATGTGAGAACACAGGGCTGGGCAGCTGTCTGCATCAGTTAGAGGCCTTTCCAAGAACCACATCAGCAGACACCCTAAATTTCCTAACTTTCAGGATGGGGAGAAATGAATGTTGTTTCAAGCCACCTGGCAACCTGAACAAAAACAGAAAGAAAATCTGACATATTCCAGTTACACCTGCAGGCACTGTGAGGACACCCAGCTAACTGAAATAAACCAGATTGAAGGCCAACTTTGTGTGATTCCATGTTCAGGAAGAACCCAAAACAATGGCAGCTAAACTGTGGGAGGAAGGGAATAGAGGGGAGTCACATTGCTGTTTACTGGTAAAGAATTTCAAAGTGTGAAGATGAAAGAGTTCCGGAGGCTTTTGGTGGTGATGGTCACACAACAGTGTGAATATATCAAATCCAGCACATTACTCTGTGAAGCATAGTCAATAAGGCATATCTTACATGCTACCTATTTTTCCACAATTAAAGTTGAAAATTCAAGTTCCTCTGACTTAATTTACTTGTCTTCTGACTATAAGTACTTCTTTTTGCTTTACTGCTTCAATATCTAGATCTAAAATAAAATTCCTTGAAAGACCACTAAAGTGTAGGGTCCAGAGACATAGCACAACAGGCAAGGCATTTGCCGTGCATATGGCCAACTCAGGTTCAATCACCAGAATCCCATTTGGTCCCCAAGTTTGCCAGGAGTAATTTCTGAGTGCAGAGCCAGGTGTAAACCCTGAGTGTTGCTGGGTGACTCCCCTTTCAAAAATACTACTAACATGTAAAAATCTGTTTTGTAATAGTTGCTTTCCTGTCTTATTTCTTATTAGCAAAAAATAAAAAAAAAAGATTTTAAGGATCTGGGAGGACATTGTATCTAGCACAAAGCTTCAGTTTCTGTTGCAGAAATTAAACTCAACATGAACTCAAATATATCTTGCAGAAATTAAACTCAATATGAACTTCACTATAATGTGGAAAATTATATATATGGAGAAGTTAAACAATTTACCTTTTAGAAGCACACAGTTTATTTTCTGGAGAGAAAGAAAAATTACATTGAGAGCAGAGAAATGATTTTCCTCTGAACAATTGTTTCCATGGCTTATCTTCCAAAATGAGAGCCTATCATTAATTCCAGTTAACATACCTTATAGAGAGCCAAGTTTGGAATGTGTTGAACCAAGAACTTATTCAGGGATTTCTTGCAAGTCTTTTCTACCCTCAAAACAGTGAAAGTGAGAGGAGAAATCAGATGAGATTTTACTGATTTTTGGTAGAGGTATCTTTTATTGAGATAATTAGAAAAGCTCTTCAAATATCTGCAGGATTAAATGAGAATCTAGGAGACAACTAGAGTGTGTGTGTGTGTGTGTGTGTGTGTGTAGTGTGTGTTCATGTGTTCTTTTTTTGTGTGTGTTCATGTGTTGTATTGAATTATATAGCTCTATGAGATCCTACAATCTCTGAAATACCACAATTTTTAAAAATGCAATAGTCTAAGTGAGACCTTTTATGGTTGGAGAGAGAATACATTGGGGAGGGAGCTTGCCTTGCATGTGACTGACTTGGTTTTAGTGCGCGGCAACATGTATAGTCTCCTGAACACTCCCAATAAGCTGCAAAAACTGTTAGATATGATCTAATAAAAAATACTAACTTTTACAACCTCAACTTCTCTTCCTAAATTAAACCCAGACTCCTAAACCTAGAACCCATTTTTCTTGGCACCTTATTCTTGCTGTTCTAAGGACTCCTGGCCACTTTTGTGTTTTCACCAAACACAGCTGAGAGTGGACCACTTCCTGACTCCAATACTTTTTTGAAGTGGTTGCGAACACGTGCAGAAGCACAGTGGGTTTTCATACAGCTAAACACAACTTGCCTAACCTGGGAGCAAGAAGGCAATAAAATGAAATGTCTGTGTAAAGGAAAAAAAAAATTCAGTCTCAATATTAGGTTCATGCCAATAGGTAAGGGATCTCTCTCCAAGTGGGGGAATACAAAAACATTCTGAAGTAATTAAGATGACCACTGGTGATGGTAAAGGGAGTAGCAAGTGGCGAGTAAATGAGACAATCTTTCATTAGCAGAGATAATTTAGTAAAACTGATTTTATGATGCAATTATTTAAAATTTCATAATTTTATTGACACTTAAAAGTACTTAGTTTAGGAGCCAGAGGGCAGTATAGTTGATATACCCACCTAAGTTGGACTTCTGCCACTAGTCCTCTGAACATCACTGAGCACAGCCTTGAAGATCCCCAGTAACAGCAGCCTGGGATATCCTAGCATTGTAAGGTCTGAATAGCATCAAATTCTCAGGCCTTGCATTGAACTGATGCTGAAATGAGTACCTCTAGGTTTCCTGAGTACCCTGTCCCAAAGAGAGGGCACAGGAGGGTGAAAGAGAAGAGGAAAGTGGAAGGAAGAAGGGAGGGGAGCAGAGGGAAGTAAAATAGCTCATAAGGCACTAGCCTTGCACCTGACCAATCCAGGTTTAATCCCTGAGGACTGCCAGGAATAATTCCTGAGTGCAGAGCCAGAAGTAACCCCCTGAGCACCACTGGGTATAATCCCAAAGTAAAAAGAAATAGACATATGCACACACACACATATGTAAGCACACAAACAGAAATGATTCAGGTTAAGCTTTGATCTCAACCCTAGCCCCCAAAGTAAGAACACATACTCATCCCTAGCTCTCAAAGTAAGAAAACACACGCACACACAAACACACAATTTATTCAGGTTAAGCTCTGGTCTCAACCCTAGGTCAAATGGCTGCATTTTGCAGCTAATTACTAAGTAAAATTCCTAGGGCATCCTTATGAAGAAACAGTTAACGTTATCCTTTATGAAGGAAACTACTATAACTTTCAATGTAAGAACAAAACTGTTTTATAGGGCATCCTTATAAAGAAAGAGTCAAATCAGTTATCTTTTATGAAAGAAACTACTATACCTTTCAACGTAAGAACAAACCGGTTTATCACTCTTTATTTTTATTTTATTTATTTATTTATTTATTTTATTTATTTTGTGGTTTTAGGGTCACACCCGGCAGTGCTCAGGGGTTACTCCTGGCTCCATGCTCAGAAATTGCTCCTGGCAGGCACGGGGAACCATATGGGGCACCGGGATTCGAACCGATGACCTTTTTGCATGAAAGGCAAACGCCTTACCTCCATGCTATCTCCCGGGCCCCTGGTTTATCACTCTTGAGGATTCCTCAGTCCCTCTCCTTTTTGCTTATTTTATGCAGGGCTGAGTGCTTTAAATAGGCACTATGTCACTTTCAGAACAAGAAAGAACATCTGTTTTGTAATAGTTGTTTTCCTGTCTTATTTCTTATTAGCAACGCGACACAAACACACCAACCCCCCCACAAAACCTACATTCTGTTGCTCCTCTCATATCACTTATTTTAAAAAGTCAAAGGCTGTCAAAGATGATAATATGGTCAATGTCAACTCAAAGAGTCTGCCAAGTTCTAATCCATATGGCTACATAGTGCATGATGATGATTTCTGTTGGTGTCACAGAGAAATGAAAGCAAAGCACAAATGCCTTACAACGAGATGATTGCTTTTTGAAAATCATCCATATTTACTCTTTAAGGTTTTGGAACACTATCATGCATCTCAGTCTTAATTCTTGACTTCTAGTAAAATTTGGGAAGGCATATGTTAGTGCTGTGTTGAAGTTGTAGAATTACTGAGGTTTAGGGAAGAGATGGAGCAAACCTTGACGGACACTCACCTTCGCTCCAGGGGGCGTCCATCACTGGAGATGCTGCGAGGGATATTGGCTCTTTCTGGAGGTGGCATCTTTCCATCCCCTTTACCAGTGTTTAGCCTCGTGGTCATAGGGCTCTGCACTTGTGATGGAACTTGAGATGGGTGAGGCCCCTTGCCAGCATTCCTCTGCCATTTGTTGTTGTTTCTGAAGGGAAATTTGAATTCATAGGAAACCCCTTCATTCATTTTGTACTCCATCACAGGCATGCGGTAGGTTTCAGAGCAGCTCCTATGAAAGGGGAACACAGAGGAGAAACATGATTAGTGCTGTAGCTTGTTCGGGATGGAACCACAATGATTCATATTAACAGTTAAGGCTGATGAAACTCCATTGCTTCAGATTCCCTGTCATTGGGTCCTATTAGTTTTCTTTCAAAAACGAGACCCCAGGAAGTATCATATTAGTATTTTCTTTTGCTCTCGTTCAATATGCTGAGTCTTCAAAAATACAATGAGAGTCACAGAGGGTTTGGTGGGGGCTTAATAAGGGAGGCACAGGCTCTCCTGAGACCTGAGGATTGAGCCACTAGATTGTCACAACAGGGGGTCAGACCCCAAGACTGGATCCCACAGGAAACAAGCCATCATTGAGTAATGTGGATCTAAATGAGTGTATTGTTTTAAACTTGTTGGGATTCTGACACTGAAACAATTAAATAGGGAGATATCTTGGGAGATAATTTGAGAGCCAGAATTAGATTAGAAGGAGGAAAAAAAGGCCAAATTATACAAACTTGGCAACTGTGAAAGGAACCAAGCATAACATATGAAATCTTGAATCAGTCCTTTTTGTTTTTCGTTTTTTGACTACCCCAGCAGTGCTCAAGGGTTATTCCTGGCTCTATATTCAGATAATGCTCCTGGCAGCGCTTGGGAAACTCTTATTCCCCCCTACCCCACCCCAAGTTTATCAGAAGGACTCTCTGAGTAAGCTCTGAATACCACTGAGCAAGGACTCTTAAGCCAGGAGTAAGCAAGCCTTGAGTATCACTGGGCTTGGCTCCTAAACAAACAAAAAGAGTACCAACTGCCCTTACTGTGGAAAGTGGCTAATGCTGGTGGAAGAATACACATGAAGGATGTGCCACTCTTTTAGGACCTTGTCGGTGTGTCTTGGGTATAATCCCCAAAGCCAAATATAGCCCATCTGTCTCCTCTCTCCTTCACACTTAGGACTAAAATTTTGTTTTTCAAAAGAGAACATGTGCATTTGTTGGATTCTTCCCCGCCTTAGTCAGTCTTTCTTGGAATTTCTTTCCCCGACTCCTAACAAATCGACTTCAACATTAGATCTTTTTTTCCCCCTCAGTGCCAGCCAGAGACTGATCTCAGGGCTTTTTACATATGCAAGTGTGTTACTACTGAGTCACATCAATGACCCTGATATGAAATAACATAACCCATTAGTAAGTGACCCAGGGCCTCAAACATGCAAGATATGTGGCTACCTGCCTCAATGACATGGTATTTTATCCAAGACCCAGCTGTATGCTTAGTAATGGCTTACAAACTTTAAGATGAAACCAATGGCTTACAAACTTTTGGATTAAAGTCCCAGTAAGAAATACATTTCACACAGTAATGTGGCATAACCACAAATACATATACACAGCCATCCTTGAATAATTTCCATTCTATTTTATCCACTTCATTAAAAAACATCTGGGATGTTACCTCCTTAAGTATAATCTGCAGTTTGGAGAGCAATGCTTTATGGTCTCTAGGATGTTACTTAATCACTTGTATCATTTTTCTCATACTCTACACATGATAGAAGGTATATATATATTTTTTTGTCCCCAATTTCCAATACAGACCAGGCAAGGGTCTGGGTTGAGGTGAATATAGGGTGCATTTACTGTACCTCCTCTTTCTATACAGTCCGTGTGAAGAACACAGCCTGTGGTAAGAATTGGGAGGCCTTATTTTTTTCTTTTCTTTTTTTTTTGATTTTTTTCTTTTTTTTTTTAATTTAAACGTTTTGATTACATATGTGTTTGTGATTAGGTTTCAATCATGTGAAGAACACCCCCTTTACCAGTGCAACATTCCCACCACCAATGTCCCAAGTCCCCCTCCCTCCCACCCCACCCACACCTGTACTCCAGACAGGTTTTTACTTTAGGCTTTGACAGGATTTTCTTTGATTCTGATACTTTTGATAAAATATATCATTGCAGCACTTTAAAACACTATTAATAAAAGTATTGCTAATATGAAGTTTTCATGTCAGAAAATATGACATGTTCTTTATATCTAGTGCTCAGGATCACTAAATATAAGATTGTTATACTTTGCCAAAGGAATATTCATAAAAATAATCCATGGGAGACACCTCAAAATCAGGACTGCTTTTCAAAAATGACCATTTTTAACTAGGAAATTTGGTAGATTACAAGTAATTCTTTTTTGTGCTAGGAACTGGCATGTGAAGAACACAGACATTGTCATGAATTTTGGACACTAACTTTCCAAAATTTCTCTCCAAACCATGTTTTACTTTCTCTAAGTCTATATTATATATCAGAGTAGATAATAACAAGGATAAAAGAATCAATGATAATGAACAATACAGAGACAGACTGTTTTCATCTTTGGGTCTTAATAAAATTAACATTTTGGAATTGACAATATCTAACTTTTTTCTGGTTCACTAGAAGAGATTTTTTTTTTTATTTTATTTTATTTTTTGGTTTTGGGCCACAAATGGTGATGCTCAGGGGTTACTCATGGCTCTGAACTCAGAAATCGCTCCTGATTGGGGGACCATATGGGATGCCAGGGGATCAAACTGCAGTCCATCCTAGGTCAGCCTAGGGCAAGGCAAGAAGAGATATTTTTTGTTTTGTTTTCATTTTTTGTTTTTTTTTTTCAGCCACACCTGGTGACTGACACTCAAGGGTTACTCCTAGCTTGGGGGACCATATGGGATGCCAAGGGATTGAACCATGGTCGATTCGTCCTAGGCTAGTATTCGCAAGGCTAATGCGAAAGTTTACACCCTGCGCCACTGCTCTGGCCTAAGAAGAGCTTTTTTTTTTTTTTTTTTTTTTGGTTTTTGGGTCACACCCGGCAGTGCTCAGGGGTTACTCCTGGCTCCATGCTCAGAAATTGCTCCTGGCAGGCACGGGGGACCATACGGGGCACCGGGATTCGAACCGATGACCTTTTGCATGAAAGGCAAACGCCTTACCCCCATGCTATCTCCCGGGCCCCAAGAAGAGCTATTTTTTAAGTGGCATAGCATAACTGACCCCTAATTTTATGTTCTCTATAGTCTATTATTCAGTTTTAACACACTAAATGTCTAACTAAAACTCTTCTACATATTTTAGATGAACAAATTGCCATATGACAAAGCCTAAGCAGGGTGAGAAGATTTGTTCATAAAGGATAAAAAAATGGGGCTAGGAGAGATAGCACAGAAGGAGGAAAAATGCCTTGCATGAGACTGACCTGGGATGGACCGGGTTTGATTACCAGCATACCTTTTGGTTTCCTGAGCCTGCTAGGAGCAATTTCTGAGTGCAGAGCCAGGAGTAGCCCCTGAGTACCACTGGGTGTGGCCCCCAAACTAAACAAGCAAACAAAAACAAAAAAAAAGAGAAAAGAAAAATAGAAAAATTATGTCAGAGAGAAAGCTCAAAGGATTAAAGTACAGATGTTTGTATGTATGAGACCCTGGGTTTGATCCTTTGCACATCTTAATCCCCCAGTGTCCCTGGCCCCAGCACTGATGGAATACATGGTAAGCAAACCACATGGCTTACAGTACCACATCCCTAAATAGTGTCATGCTATAGCCTCCAGCATTAAACTATTCAGTCCAGTTAGCTGAGTATCTATCTCCAGGAAGAGGGGCTAGTCCTCTGTTCTGTAAACATTGTCTGGTAGGCCCCAAAAGAATGAAAAACAAAAGTTCCAGAGTAAAAGCTCATCCATTCTATTGTTTTTGATTGCCTTCACAGCCACAGGGAACACCCTCTAGCTTCTGCAGGCTATTTCAAGAGATATGAAAAGAATCCTGTAGAAGAAATCTGAAAGTGGGCACTACAGCAAAGGAAAGGAAAAAAAAAA